>CM063636.1:82933696-82970102 GCA_032357785.1 Periparus ater
ACACACACACCCCTATAGGATGTACACACACACACACACACCCCTATAGGATGTACACACACACACACACACACCTATAGGATGTACACACACACACACACACCTATAGGATGTACACACACACACACACCCCTATAGGATGTACACACACACACACACACACCTATAGGATGTACACACACACACACACACACCTATAGGATGTACACACACACACACACACCCCTATAGGATGTACACACACACACACACACACCTATAGGATGTACACACACACACACACACACCTATAGGATGTACACACACACACACCCCTATAGGATGTACACACACACACACACACACCCCTATAGGATGTACACACACACACACACACACCTATAGGATGTACACACACACACACACACACCCCTATAGGATGTACACACACACACACACCCCTATAGGATGTACACACACACACACCTATAGGATGTACACACACACAC
This sequence comes from Periparus ater, assembly GCA_032357785.1. Taxonomy (NCBI): domain Eukaryota; kingdom Metazoa; phylum Chordata; class Aves; order Passeriformes; family Paridae; genus Periparus; species Periparus ater. The sequence goes on from CM063636.1 coordinate 82,934,185, forward strand.
ACACACACCTATAGGATGTACACACACACACACACACCCCTATAGGATGTACACACACACACACACACACCCCTATAGGATGTACACACACACACACACACACACCTATAGGATGTACACACACACACACACACCTATAGGATGTACACACACACACACACACCCCCCCCCCTATAGGATGTACACACACACACACACACCCTATAGGATGTACACACACACACACACACACCTATAGGATGTACACACACACACACACACACACCTATAGGATGTACACACACACACACACACACACCTATAGGATGTACACACACACACACACACACCTATAGGATGTACACACACACACACACCTATAGGATGTACACACACACACACACCCCTATAGGATGTACACACACACACACACCCCTATAGGATGTACACACACACACACACACCCCTATAGGATGTACACACACACACACACACACCTATAGGATGTACACACACACACACACACCCCTATAGGATGTACACACACACACACACACACCCCTATAGGATGTACACACACACACACACCTATAGGATGTACACACACACACACACACACACCTATAGGATGTACACACACACACACACACACACCTATAGGATGTACACACACACACACACCCCTATAGGATGTACACACACACACACACCTATAGGATGTACACACACACACACACACACCCCTATAGGATGTACACACACACACACACACAGCTATAGGATGTACACACACACACACACACACACACCTATAGGATGTACACACACACACACACCCCTATAGGATGTACACACACACACACACCCCTATAGGATGTACACACACACACACACACACCTATAGGATGTACACACACACACACACACACCTATAGGATGTACACACACACACACACACACACACCTATAGGATGTACACACACACACACACACACCTATAGGATGTACACACACACACACACACACCTATAGGATGTACACACACACACACACACACCTATAGGATGTACACACACACACACACACCTATAGGATGTACACACACACACACACACACAGCTATAGGATGTACACACACACACACACACCTATAGGATGCACACACACACACACACCCCCCTATAGGATGTACACACACACACACACCCCTATAGGATGTACACACACACACACACACCCCTATAGGATGTACACACACACACACACACACCTATAGGATGTACACACACACACACACACCCCTATAGGATGTACACACACACACACACACCTATAGGATGTACACACACACACACACACCTATAGGATGTACACACACACACACACACACCTATAGGATGTACACACACACACACACACCCCTATAGGATGTACACACACACACACACACCTATAGGATGTACACACACACACACACACCCCTATAGGATGTACACACACACACACACACACCTATAGGATGTACACACACACACACACCTATAGGATGTACACACACACACACACACCTATAGGATGTACACACACACACACACACCCCCCTATAGGATGTACACACACACACACACACACACCTATAGGATGTACACACACACACACACACCCCTATAGGATGTACACACACACACACACACCTATAGGATGTACACACACACACACACCCCTATAGGATGTACACACACACACACACACACCTATAGGATGTACACACACACACACAGCTATAGGATGTACACACACACACACACACCTATAGGATGTACACACACACACACACCTATAGGATGTACACACACACACACACCCCTATAGGATGTACACACACACACACACACACCTATAGGATGTACACACACACACACACACACCTATAGGATGTACACACACACACACACCTATAGGATGTACACACACACACACACACACCTATAGGATGTACACACACACACACACACACCTATAGGATGTACACACACACACACACACACCCCTATAGGATGTACACACACACACACACACACCCCTATAGGATGTACACACACACACACACACCTATAGGATGTACACACACACACACACACCCCTATAGGATGTACACACACACACACACACACCCCTATAGGATGTACACACACACACACACACACACCTATAGGATGTACACACACACACACACACCTATAGGATGTACACACACACACACACACCCCTATAGGATGTACACACACACACACACCCCTATAGGATGTACACACACACACACACCCCTATAGGATGTACACACACACACACACACCCCTATAGGATGTACACACACACACACACACACCCCTATAGGATGTACACACACACACACACACCCCCCTATAGGATGTACACACACACACACACACCCCTATAGGATGTACACACACACACACACACCCCTATAGGATGTACACACACACACACACCTATAGGATGTACACACACACACACACACCCCTATAGGATGTACACACACGCACACACACACACCTATAGGATGTACACACACACACACCTATAGGATGTACACACACACACACACACCTATAGGATGTACACACACACACACACACACCCCTATAGGATGTACACACACACACACACACCTATAGGATGTACACACACACACACACACACCTATAGGATGTACACACACACACACACCCCTATAGGATGTACACACACACACACACACCTATAGGATGTACACACACACACACACACACACCTATAGGATGTACACACACACACACACACACCTATAGGATGTACACACACACACACACACCTATAGGATGTACACACAAGCACACACACACCCCTATAGGATGTACACACACACACACACCCCTATAGGATGTACACACACACACACACACACAGCTATAGGATGTACACACACACACACACACACACCCCTATAGGATGTACACACACACACACACACCTATAGGATGTACACACACACACACACCCCTATAGGATGTACACACACACACACACCCCTATAGGATGTACACACACACACACACACACCCCTATAGGATGTACACACACACACACACACCCCTATAGGATGTACACACACACACACACACCTATAGGATGTACACACACACACACACACACCTATAGGATGTACACACACACACACACACCTATAGGATGTACACACACACACACACACACCTATAGGATGTACACACACACACACACACACCCCTATAGGATGTACACACACACACACACACACCCCTATAGGATGTACACACACACACACACACCTATAGGATGTACACACACACACACACACCCCTATAGGATGTACACACACACACACACACACCTATAGGATGTACACACACACACACACACACCTATAGGATGTACACACACACACACACCTATAGGATGTACACACACACACACACACACCTATAGGATGTACACACACACACACACACACCTATAGGATGTACACACACACACACACACACCCCTATAGGATGTACACACACACACACACACACCCCTATAGGATGTACACACACACACACACACCTATAGGATGTACACACACACACACACACACCCCTATAGGATGTACACACACACACACACACCTATAGGATGTACACACACACACACACACCCCTATAGGATGTACACACACACACACACACACCTATAGGATGTACACACACACACACACACCTATAGGATGTACACACACACACACACACACCTATAGGATGTACACACACACACACACACCTATAGGATGTACACACACACACACACACACCTATAGGATGTACACACACACACACACACCCCTATAGGATGTACACACACACACACACACACCCCTATAGGATGTACACACACACACACACACACCTATAGGATGTACACACACACACACACACACCTATAGGATGTACACACACACACACACACACCTATAGGATGTACACACACACACACACACACCCCTATAGGATGTACACACACACACACACACACACCTATAGGATGTACACACACACACACACCCCTATAGGATGTACACACACCCCTATAGGATGTTTACATACACACACACACACACACCTATAGGATGTACACACACACACACACCCCTATAGGATGTACACACACCTATAGGATATATACATACACACACAGGCTGTGTCACCCTCACTCCGGCTGTTCCCCTCTACACTTCACCCATCGCTGCCCCCTCCGGCTGTTCCCAACACCCCCCGCCCGTCCCCATTTCCCATCCCTCGGCCGACTGTAGCTCATCGACCGCCGAGCACAGAACAACACCCGAACCTCAGCCGCTGTTCCCACAACAACAACGCGAGAAACTCCCGAAAAACTGGGAACAACCGGCGACAACCGACAACAACCGGCGACAACCGGCAACAACCGACAACAGCAACCGGCGACAACCGACAGCAACCGGCAACAACCAACGGCAATTGGCAACAACCGACAACAACTGGCAGACCCCGGCAACAAGCAACAGCAACCCAAAATAACTGGCGACAACCAAAAACAACCGGCAACAACCGAAAACAACGAAAAACAACTGAAAACAACCAAAATCGACTGTCAACAACCGATAACAACCAACAACAACCGACAGCAACCGGCAACAACTGACAGCAACCGGTAACAACCGACAACAACCAAAAACAACCGGCAACAACCGACAACAACCAAAAACAACTGGCGACAACCAAAAAGAACTGGCGACAACCAAAACCAACCAAAAACAACCAAAAACAACCAAAATCGACCGACAACAACCGACAACAACCAACAACAACCGACAGCAACCGGCAACAACTGACAGCAACCGGCAACAACCGACAACAACCAAAAACAACTGGCGACAACCAAAAAAAACTGGCGACAACCAAAACCAACCAAAAACAACCAAAAACAACTAAAATCGACCGACAACAACCGATAACAACCAACAACAACCGACACCAACCGGCAACAACCGGCAACAACCAGAAAGAACCGGCAACAACCGAAAATAACCAAAAACAACCAAAAACAACCAAAATTGACCAACAGCAACCGGCAACAACCGAGAACGACCGACAGCAATCGGCAACAACTGACAGCAATCGGCAACAACCGAAAACAACCAAAAACAACCAAAAACAACCAAAATCGACCGAAAACAACCGACAACAACCGACGGCAACCGGCAACAACCAAAAAGAACCGGCACCAACCGAAAACAATTGACAACAACCGGCAACAACTGAAAACAACCAACAACAACCGACAGCAACCGACAACAACCGGTAACAACCAGCAACAACCGACAGCAACCGACAACAACCGATGCCAAAATAACGATCCTCCGCTTTTCCAACACCTTTTCCTTCCCAACACCTGAACCACGGGGGTTCAAGCGGAGATTTTCCCGTTGTATCCCCGATTTCCGGTCTCCATCCCAAAAAAAACAACGGGAAGGGGAATTTTTCCCGGGGTTGTTTTTATTCCCGAGGGTTGAGCGGCTGTAGCCGCGTTCGTTGTTAACGTTACACCGCGCCAGACGTTCCCGGTGTATTCCGGCTGTTCCCTGCACCCCTTTTTATCCCGGAAAAACTTGGGAAAATCCCTTTTTTTTTTGGGAATTGTGCGGGAAACAGTGTAGGCTACAAGCGGAATTGTTTCTCCGAGAGGTTCAGGTGTTCCCTGATTCCAGAGGGAATTTTTTGGGAATTCTTTAGGAATTTTTGGGGATTTTTTGGGAATTCTTTGGGAATTTTTTGGGATTTTTTGGGGATTTTTTTTGGGAATTTTTGGGGATTTTTTGGGAATTTTTTGGGATTTTTTAGGGAATTTTTTGGGATTTTTTCGGGAATTGTTTGGGATTTTTTGGGGAATTTTTTGGGAATTCTTTGGGAATTTTTTGGGATTTTTTGGGGATTTTTTGGGAATTTTTTGGGATTTTTTTGGGAATTTTTTGGGAATTTTTTGGGAATTTTTGGGGATTTTTTGGGAATTTTTTGGGAATTTTTTGGGATTTTTTGGGGAATTTTTGGGGGAATTTTTTGGGAATTTTTTGGGATTTTTTGGGGATTTTTTGGGAATTTTTTGGGATTTTTTGGGGAATTTTTTGGGAATTCTTTGGGAATTTTTTTGGATTTTTTTGGGGAATTTTTTGGGATTTTTTTTGGAATTTTTGGGAATTCCTATTATTTAATTAAATGATTTAATTAATTTATTATTACTTGATAAAAAATTATATTATTTATTTCTATATAATTTATATTATTTCTATATAATATAATAAATATTATTTGTTTTATTAAATGTATATATAAAATAAATATATAAAATAAATATAAATATATATTATAAATATAAATAATATATAAATATATAAATAGTATATAATATATAAATATATAAAATAAATATATATAAAAAATAATATCCATTTTATTATATATAATAATTATATATAATAATATAATTAGAAATAATAATATTATTTCTAATTACAGAAATAATATTATTTTAATTATTAATTATAATAATATAATTATTAATAATTATTATAATTAATAATTAATAATATAATTATTATTAATTATAATAATATAATTATAAATTATATATAATATTATATAATACTATAATTATAAATAATATAAACATATCTAATAAATATTATATAATAATAGAATTTATATTATTTAAAGAAACAATTTAATTTATTTATTATTATTTTATTAATTAATATCTCAGCTGGGCCTCACCTCCAAAACGTTTTCCCGGGAAAACTCGACGGAATTCCGGTTTTTTTTCGGGATAATCAAAGAATCCAGAAAATCCTGCTCCAAATCCACAAAAAAAACCCCAAAATCCCTTGGGATTCATTGGAATTCCCCAAAAAAATCAGGATTTAAATCTTTTTTTTATTGGATTTTTATTGAATTCCATTTTTAATTCATTTTATTCCGGGCGAGGATGAAAAAATTCCCGTTTTTTTTTCTCGGATTCCGCCCACACGTTCTCGAAAGCACCAGATGCTCCAAAACCCGGGGAAAATTCCAATCTTTAAATAGAAATAACAAAAAAAAACCCCAAAAAATGGAGATTTTGGTTAAAAGATTTTTAAATTAAAAAATTCGGAATATTTCAAACGCGACAGAGCCGGGAATTCTTCGGTGGAAAATTCGATTCCGAGCGGAATTTTCATTAAATTAAATTCTTAAATTTTCATTCAAGGAATCAAAAATCAGCTCCTCCCAAAAATTGGAAGGGATGGCAGAAAATCCATTTTTCCCAATTTTTCCACAATTTTTTCCCATTTTTTTCCCATTTTTTTCCCAATTTTTTCCTATTTTTTCCCATTTTTTCCCATTTTTTTCTTATTTTTTTTTATTTTTTCCCATTTTTCCCTTTTTCCCATTTTTTTCCATATGTTTTCCCCATTTTTTTCTTATTTTTTCCCATTTTCCCCATTTTTTCCACAAATTTTTCTTATTTTTTCCCATTTTTCCCCATTTTTTCCCATTTCTCCCACAACTTTTTCCCATTTTTTCCTTATTTTTTCCCCAGAATTTTTTCTTATTTTTCCCCATTTTTTCCCATTTTTTCCCCATTTTTTCCCATTTTTTCCCACAATTTCTCCCCATTTTTCCACAATTCTTCCCATTTTTTTCCTTATTTTTCTCCATTTTTCCCATTTTTTCCCATTTTCCCATTTTTTCTTGATTTTTTCCCATTTTTTCCCCATTTTCCCCAGAATTTTATCTTATTTTTGCTCCATTTTTTCCCCCATTTTCCCCAAAATTTTTCCCATTTTTTCCCTTTTTTTCCCTTTTTTCCCATTTTTTTCTTATTTTTTCCCCATTTTTTCCCATTTTCTCCCACATTTTCCCCATTTTTCCACAATTTTTCCCATTTTTTTTCCTTATTTTTCTCCATTTTTCTCATTTTTCCCATTTTTTCCCATTTTTCCCCTTTTTTCCCCCATTTTTTCTCCATTTTTCCCATTTTTCCCTTATTTTTCCCATTTTTCCCCATTTTTTCTATTTTTCCCATTTTTTCCCATTTTTCCCCATTTTTCCCACAATTTTTCCCACTTTTTTCCCCATTTTTCCCATTTTTTCAACATTTTCCCATTTTTCCACAATTTTTTCTTCTTTTTCCCCATTTTCTCCCCAATTTTTTCCATTTTTTCCACAATTTTTCCCATTTTTTTTCCATTTTTTCCCACATTTTTCCCATTTTTTCCTGATTTTTTCCCATTTTTTCCACAATTTTTCCCATTTTTCTTATTTTTCCCCTTTTTTCTTTTTTCCCATTTTTTCCTTATATTTCTCCATTTTTTTCCCAATTTTCCCCATTTTTTCCCAATTTTCTCCATTTTTCCACAATTTTTTATTTTTTCCCATTTTTTCCTTATTTTTTCCCCATTTTTCCCTCACTTTTCCCATTTTTTCCCCATTTTTTCTCCATTTTTCCCAATTTTTTCCTTATTTTTCCCATTTTTTCCACAATTTTTCCCATTTTTCCACAATTTTTTATTTTTCCCCATTTTTTCCCCATTTTTTCCCATTTTCCCCATTCTTTTCCTTACTTTTTCTCCATTTTTTCCCCATTTATTTCCCCATATTTTCCCATTTTTCCCATTTTTTTCCTTTTTTTCCCATTTTTTTATTTTTCCCCCATTTTCCCCATTATTTTCCTTATTTTTCTCCATTTTTTTCTCATTTTTCCCATTTTTTCCCATTTTCCCATTTTTTCCCTTTTTTTCCCCATTTTTTCTCCATTTTTTCCCCATTTTTCCCATTTTTTCCTTATTTTTTATCAATTTTTCCCCATTTTCTCCATTTTTCCTGCAATTTTTCCCATTTTTCCCCTTTTCTCCAATTTTTTCCCAATTTTTTTCCTTATTTTTCTCCATTTTTTCCCCATTTTTCCCACTTTTTTCCCATTTTTCCCATTTTTCCTCCATTTTTCCCCATTTTTTCCAGAATTTTTTCTTATTTTTTCCCATTTTTTTCTTTTTTTTCCCATTTTTTGGGAAAATCCCATTTTTTGGAAGAATTTCCCGCTCCAAAACCACGGAAAAATTGGATTTTTATGGAATTTTCATCTTCAAAAATCCCATTAAAAAAGCAAAAAAAAAATCCTAAAAATTCCCAATTTTTTTTCCTCTTCTTTTCCTTGGAATTCCCATCCCGAAAATCTGGGAATTTTTTTTTTAGGAATTTCCCGCTGGAAAAAACACGGAAAAAAATCCAATTTTGATGGAATTTTCACCTTGAAAAATCCAAAAAAAAAATTCAAAATTTTTGGGATTTGGCTTTTTATTTTATTTTTTTATTTTATTTTACTTTATTTTATTTCATTTTATTTTATTTTATTTCATTTCATTTTATTTCATTTATTTTATTTCATTTCATTTTATTTCATTTCATTTCATTTTATTTTATTTCATTTTATTTCATTTTACTTTATTTTATTTCATTTTATTTCATTTTATTTTTATTTTATTTTATTTCATTTTTATTTTATTTCATTTCATTTCATTTTATTTCATTTTATTTAATTTAATTTTATTTTATTTCATTTTTATTTTATTTCATTTTATTTTATTTCATTTTTTTTAATTTTATTTAACTTAATTTATTTTATTTCATTTTATTTCATTTTACTTTAATTAATGTAATTTAATTTAATTTAATTAATTTAATTTATTTTATTTTATTTCTAAATCCGGTTTTAAAGATTTTAAGCTCAGTTCAAAAATTCCAGGAAAAATTCCAGGAAAAATTCCCTCGTTTTTCCCCTTTTCCCGAAGATTCTGGGAATTTTCCGGGAATTCTCCGGGAATTCTCCGGGAATTCTCTGGGAATTTTCTGGGAATATTTTGGAAATTTTCTGGGAATTTTCCGGGAATTTTCTGGGAATTTTCCGGGAATTTTCCGGGAATTTTTTGGGAATTTTCCGGGAATTTTCTGGGAATTCTCTGGAAATTCTTTGGGAATATTTTGGAAATTTTCCGGGAATTTTCTGGGAATTCTCCGGGAATTTTCCGGGAATTTTCTGGAAATTTTCTGGGAATTTTCCGGGAATTTTCCGGGAATTTTCTGGGAATTTTCTGGGAATTCTCTGGGAATTTTCTGGGAATTTTCTGGAAATTTTCTGGAAATTTTCCGGGAATTTTCTGGGAATTCTCTGGGAATTTTCCGGGAATTTTCTGGGAATTCCCTGGGAATTCTCCACGAATTTTCTGGAAATTTTCTGGGAATTTTCTGGGAATTCTCCGGGAATTTTCTGGGAATTTTTCGGGAATTTTCTGGAAATTTTTTGGGAATTTTCTGGGAATTCTCTGGGAATTCTCTGGAAATTTTCTGGGAATATTTTGGAAATTTTCTGGAAATTTTCTGGAAATTTTCCGGGAATTCTCTGGAAATTTTCTGGGAATATTTTGGAAATTTTCCGGGAATTTTCCGGGAATTTTCCGGGAATTCTCTGGGAATTTTCCGGGAATTCTCTGGGAATTTTCTGGGAATATTTTGGAAATTTTCTGGGAATTTTCTGGGAATTTTCTGGGAATTTTTCGGGAATTCTCCGGGAATTCTCTGGAAATTCTTTGGGAATATTTTGGAAATTTTCCGGGAATTTTCTGGGAATTTTCTGGAAATTTTCTGGAAATTTTCCAGGAATTTTCCGGGAATTTTCTGGGAACTTTTTGGGAATTTTCCGGGAATTTTCTGGAAATTTTCTGGAAATTTTCCGGGAATTTTCCGGGAATTCTCTGGGAATTTTCCGGGAATTCTCCGGGAATTTTCTGGGAATTTTCTGGAAATTTTCTGGAAATTCTCCGAGAATTTTCTGGGAATTTTCCGGGAATTTTCTGGGAATTTTCCGGGAATTCTCCGGGAATTCTCCGGGAATTTTCTGGGAATTCTCTGGGAATTTTCGGGGGGGATTTGGGGAAGTTTTAATGGGAATAAAAGGAGGAAAAATGGGAATTTAGGGGAGGATTGAGGGAAAAAAAGCGAATTTTGAGCACAAATTGAGGCAAAAAAATCAAATTTTGAGCAGAAATGCGGATCTGGGATGGGAAATCCGGAATTTAGGTGAGGATTGAGCTGGAAAAATCAAATTCCAAATAAAAATCCTGCTCTGGGATGGGAAATATTGGAATTTAGGGGAGAATTGAGCCAGAAAAAGCGAATTTTGAGCACAAATTGAGCCCAAAAAAGCAAATTTTGAGCAGAAATCCGGCTCTGGGATGGGAAAATATTGGAATTTTGGAGACGATTGAGCTGGAAAAATCAAATTCCAAATAAAAATGCTGCTCTGGGAAGGGAAAATATTGGAATTTAGGAGAGGATTGAGCCAAAAAAAGCAAATTTTGAGCACAAATTGAGCCTAAAAAAGCAAATTTTGAGCACAAATCCTGCCCTGGGATGGGAAAATCCGGAATTTGGGTTGGAAAAATCAAATTTTGAGCGGAAATCCTGCCCTGGGAAGGGAAATCCAGAATTTAGGAGAGGATTGAGGCAAAAAAAGCAAATTTTGAGCACAAATCCGGATCTGGAAAGGGAAAAATCCGGAATTTGGGTTGGAAAAATCCAATTTTGAGCGGAAATCTGGCCCTGGGAAGGGAAATATCGGAGTTGGAGTTGGAAAAATCAAATTTTGAGCACAAATTGAGCCTAAAAAAGCAAATTTTGAGCAGAAATCCTGCCCTGGGATGGGAAAATCCGGAATTTGAGTTGGAAAAATCCAATTTTGAGCACAAATCCTGCTCTGGGATGGGAAAATCCGGAATTTAGGGGAGGATTGCAGGAAAAAAAGCGAATTTTGAGCACAAATTGAGCCAAAAAAAGCAAATTTTGAGCACAAATCCGGCTCTGGGAAGGGAAAAATCCGGAATTTGAGTTGGAAAAATCAAATTTTGAGCACAAATCCAGATCTGGGATGGAAAATCTGGAATTTAGGAGAGGATTGAGCTGGAAAAATCAAATTAAAAATCCAATTTTGAGCAGAAATCCGGCCCTGGGATGGGAAAATCCGGAATTTAGGGGAGGATTGAGCTGGAAAAAGCAAATTTTGAGCACAAATTGAGGCAAAAAAAGCGAATTTTGAGCACAAATCCGGCTCTGGGAAGGGAAAATTTGGAATTTAGGAGAGGATTGAGCCAAAAAAATCAAATTCCAAATAAAAATCCTGTTCTGGGAAGGGAAAATATTGGAATTTAGGGGAGGATTGAGGGAAAAAAAGGGAATTTTGAGCACAAATTGAGGCAAAAAAAGCAAATTTTGAGCAGAAATCCGGCCCTGGGATGGGAAAATATCGGAATTTAGGGGAGGATTGAGCCAAAAAAAGTAAATTTTGAGCACAAATCCGGCCCTGGGATGGGAAAATCCGGAATTTAGGAGAGGATTGAGGGAAAAAAAGCGAATTTTGAGCACAAATCCGGCCCTGGGATGGGAAAGATCAGAGTTGGAGCTGGAAAAATCAAATTTTGAGCAGAAATCCAGATTTGGGAAGGGAAAATCCGGAATTTAGGAGAGGATTGAGCCGGAAAAAGCAAATTTTGAGCACAAATTGAGCCCAAAAAAGCAAATTTTGAGCACAAATCCTGCCCTGGGATGGGAAAATATTGGAATTTTGGAGAGGATTGAGCCAAGAAAATCAAATTCCAAATAAAAATGCTGCTCTGGGATGGGAAAATATTGGAATTTAGGGGAGGATTGAGCCAAAAAAAGCAAATTTTGAGCACAAATTGAGCCCAAAAAAAGCAAATTTTGAGCAGAAATCCAGCCCTGGGATGGGAAAAATCCGGAATTTAGGAGAGGATTGAGCTGGAAAAATCAAATTAAAAATCCAATTCCGAGCAGAAATGCGGCTCTGGGAAGGAAAATCCGGAATTTAGGAGAGGATTGAGCCAAAAAAAGCGAATTTTGAGCACAAATTGAGCCAAAAAAAGCAAATTTTGAGCACAAATCCGGCCCTGGGAAGGGAAAATCCGGAATTTGAGTTGGAAAAATCAAATTTTGAGCACAAATGGAGACAAAAAAAGCAAATTTTGAGCAGAAATGCGGCTCTGGGATGGGAAAATATTGGAATTTAGGGGAGGATTGAGGCAAAAAAAGCGAATTTTGAGCACAAATTGAGCCAAAAAAAGCAAATTTTGAGCACAAATTGAGCCTAAAAAAGCAAATTCTGAGCACAAATCCGGCCCTGGGATGGGAAAATCCCGAATTTGAGTTGGAAAAATCCAATTTTGAGCGGAAATCTGGCCCTGGGAAGGGAAATCCAAAGGATTTTCCCAAAAAAAAACCCGGAATAAAGAGCAGAAGGTGCCAAAGGCTTCCCAAGAAATCCCGGCCCCAATTCCCGGCCGGGAACCGTCGCGTTCCGAAGGGAATTCTCGGAAAACGCCGCAATTCCTGGAATTCCTCAAACATCACCCAAAACACCTCAAAAATACCCAAATTCCCGGTTTTTAACGGGAAAATAAAATCCCTGGAATGTTTTCAGTCCCAAAAAATATCGGGGAATGTTTTTCCAAGGAAAATCTGCTGGGAAACTGGAATTATTTTAATTGATTAAATTGGGGGAGAAATCCAGATTTTTATATAAAAATTAAATCAGAAATAAATGAGAATGCTCTGAAAACTTCCCAGCTTTGTGGGAATAACAACAGCAATAATAATAATAATTAATAATTAATAATTAATAATGAGAATCAATGAGAATAAGAACCTGCACTTAGAAATAATAGTAATAATAATGAAAATAATAATGATAATAATGATAAAAAATGAGAATAATGATAAAAGATGAGAATGAGAATTATTATTTAGCAATAATAATAATAATAATAATGAGAATAAATGAGAATAAGAACCTGCACTTAGAAATAATAATAGTAATAATAATGAAAATAATAATGATAATAATGATAAAAAGTGAGAATAATGGTAAAAGATGAGAATAAGAATTATTATTTAGCAATAATAATAATAATAATAATGAAAATAATAATGATAATAATGATAAAAATGAGAATAAGAATTATTATTTAGCAATAATAATAATAAAAATAAAAATAATAATAATAATAATGATAAAAAAGAATAAGAACTGGTGCTGAGATATTAATAATAATAATAAAATAATAATAATAATAAAAATGGGAATAAGAGATTACACTCAGCAATAATAATAATAATAATAATAATAATAAAATAATAATAATAATGAGAATAATGAGAATAATGAGAATACGAACCTACACTCAGCAATAATAATAATAAAATAATAAAAATAAAAATAATAAAAATAATAATAATGAAAAAAATAACGGTAATAAATAAATGGGAATAAGAACCTGCACTCAGCAATAATAATAATAATAATAATAATAAAATAATAATAATGATAATTATGATAATGAGAATAAATGGGAATAAGAACCTACACTCAGCAATAATAATAATAATAAAAATAATAATAATGATAATAATGACAAAAAATGGGAATAAGAACCTACACTCAGCAATAATAATAATAAAATAATAATAATAAAAATAATAATAATTAAAAAATAATGCTAATAAAAAATGGGAATAAGAACCTGCACTCAGCAATAATAATAATAAAATAATAATAAAAATAATAATAAAAATAATAATAATTACAAAAATAATGGTAATAAAAAATGGGAATAAGAACCTGCACTCAGCAATAATAATAATAAAATAATAATAAAAATAATAATAAAAATAATAATAATTAAAAAAATAATGCTAATAAAAAATGGGAATAAGAACCTGCACTCAGCAATAATAATAATAAAATAATAATAAAAATAATAATAATTACAAAAATAATGATAATAAAAAATGGGAATAAGAAGCAGCGCTCAGCAATCATTAATTTTTAATAATAATAATAATAAAATGGGAATAAGAAGGGGCTGTGAGCAATAATTCCGCGGCAATCCCGACGAATCCGCTCCCGCTCGGAGATGAAATCACCACAACAAAGCTCAGGGATCAACAAATGCCAACATTTCCAGCAGGGATTCAAGAACAGATCAAAATGATTCCAATTTGATTTAATAATTAAGATAATTAATGTAATAATTGTTACATACTGGAGCCACTGAAGTGTCCACTGGCCAGGGAAGTTGGGCCGTTCTTCCCGCTGCTCACAGGAGGTGAAAACATCTAAAAATCCCAAGGGAAACAAAAGAAAGAGGAATTATTCACGGAAAAGGAGGAATTCTTCCCAAATCCGAGTTGTTGCAGCGTTCCTGGGGAGTTTCTGTCCCCAAAATCCCGGGAGAGGAGTTGGGATTCCTCCCCTCCCCTCGGAATTCCCGGTTTTTTTCCGGCTTTCCCGAGCAATCTGAGCTCGAGGAATGAGGATGGCTCCAAAAAAATCATGAAATGAATTGAAAAATTGAATTAATAAATAAGAAAGAAATAAAGGTTGGGACGAGTCTCAACCTTGGTGATCGATGTGGTAACGTCCGTTTCCATCCCGCTCCAGGATTTCCCCGGCATGTGGGATCCCAAATATTAATATTAATAATAATAATAATAATAATTAACGATAATTCTGGCTGCCACCTGCCCTAAATTCTCATTCTGTGTCTTCGCAGCGAGCGATCGGAAGCTCAGCCTCGCTCCTCGCCCCCTCCGTGGCGTTTTCCTCTTCCTCTTCCCACTTTAATTCGGGTTTTTTGTCGCTCTCTCCGCGCTTTTCCCGAGTCAGAGGCGGCGAAAATCCCGGCAAGGAAGGGGAAAAGCGCGGAGAGCGGAGCCAGGACGCCGCAGGCAACGATTCCCGGCCAAACTTCCCCGAGCCATCCCTCGGCAAAGAGCCGGAGAGCAGAGAAGAGGAAGAAAAAGCAAGGGAGGGGAGCTGGGGGAGGGCTGGATGGGCTGGAGGAGCGGATTTGTCTCTCCCAGGGAAAAGCTCTTCCCTAAAATAAATTCCGGAGGGATGCGGAGATATTCCTGACATTTTTGGGGGTGGGGAGGGCCTGCAGGGGGAGGGGGAACCTGACAAAACTCGACAAGTGCACGAGTCCGGAGCAGAGCCGGGAAAAAAAGGGGGGGAAACCCAAAATTCCCATTTTTCAACCCAAAACTCCCATTTTTTAACTCAAAACTCCCATTTTTTAACCCTAAATTCCCATTTTTAACCCAAAACTCCCATTTTTTAACCCAAAATTCCCATTTTTTAACCCAAAACTCCCATTTTTTAACCTGAATTCCCATTTTGAACCCTAACCCTAACCCAAAACTCCCATTTTTAACCCAAAACTCCCAATTTTTTTCCAAAACCCCCAATTTTTTAACCCAAAACTCCCATTTTTAACCCAAAACTCCCAATTTTTTTCCAAAACCCCCAATTTTTTAACCCAAAACTCCCATTTTTAACCCAAAATTCTCATTTTTAACCCAAAACTCCCATTTTTTAACCCAAACCTCCCATTTTTTAACCCAAACCTCCCATTTTTTAACCCTAAATTCCCATTTTTTAACCCAAACCTCCCATTTTTTAACCCAAAACTCCCATTTTTTTTCCAAAACCCCCAATTTTTTAACCCAAACCTCCCATTTTTTAACCCAAAAATCCCATTTATAACCCAAAATTCTCATTTTTAACCCAAAATTCCCATTCTTTAACCCAAAACTCCCATTCTTTAACCCAAAACTCCCATTCTTTAACCCAAAAATCCCATTTTTTAACCCAAAATTCCCATTTTTTAACTCAAAATTCCCATGTTTTAACCTAAAACTCCCATTTATAACCCAAAATCCTCATTCTTTAACCCAAAATTCTCATTTTTTAACCCAAAACTCCCATTTTTTAACCCAAAACTCCCAATTTTTTTCCAAAACCCCCAATTTTTTAACCCAAAATTCCCATTTTTTAACCCAAAACTCCCATTTTTAACCCAAAACTCCCATTTTTTAACCCAAAATTCTCATTTTTTAACCCAAACCTCCCATATTTTAACCCAAAACCCCCAATTTTTTAACCCAGACCTCCCATTTTTTAACCCAAAAATCCCATTTATAACCCAAAATTCTCATTTTTAACCCAAAACTCCCATTTTTTAACCCAAAACTCCCAATTTATAACCAAAAATTCTCATTTTTAACCCAAAATTCCCATTTTTTAACCCTAAATTCCCATTTTTTAACCCAAAACTCCCATTTTTTATCCAAAACCCCCAATTCTTTAACCCAAAATTCCCATTCATTAACCCAAAACTCCCATTTTTAATCCAAAATTCTCATTTTTAACCCAAAACTCCCATTTTTTAACCCAAAACTCCCAATTTATAACCCAAAACTCCCATTTATAACCCAAAAATCTCATTTTTTAACCCAAAATTCTCATTTTTAACCCAAAACTCCCATTTTTTAACCCAAACCTCCCATTTTTAACCCAAACCTCCCATTTTTACCCCAAACCTCCCCTCCCAGATGCCAGCAGGGAATTCTTTCAGCGCCGGAAGAGCGGAGGGAAGGAGAGGGAAAAGTTGGGAACTCGAGGATTTCTTTGCACTTTCCATGTGGCAATTAGAGACACGAGAACACGGGCGGCTCGTTAGCCATTAATTAGATCAAAGTGCAATTAGGGCTGAGGAAGCTGCAGGATTTTGGGGTTTTTTGGGGGTTTTTTTTTGGCAGGATGGAGACAGGAAACGTTCCCGCATCTCCCAGCGGGAACAATGGGAAAAATTCCAAATATTTCCACTTTGGATTGATTTTTATTTGGAATAAATTGAATATTGATTGATCCGATTCCAATTTTTCTCGATAAAATTGAGGTTTTTTTGTATTTTTGGCTGGGTTTTTTTTTTTGGTTGTTTTTAACAGAGCAGCTGGAAGATATTTTGGGTTTTTTGATTGTTTTTTTTTTGGGTGTTTTGCAGCTGTTTTTAATTTCTTACCGCGCTGAAATCCAGTAAATCACTGAGTTCTTTGTCCGTCCCTAAGGCAGCCATTCGCTGTTGGTGATGCATTTTTTAGCAAAATCACACAAACCTGGAAACATGGAAATAAGCGCAATCAGAAACCCCGAGCTTGGCAGGAAAAACCAAAAAAAAAATCAGATTTTGATTTCTGGAATAAGGGGAAAAAAGGGTTGGGGTGGTTGAAATGAAAAAGGGGAATAAAAAATGTAAGGTGGGAAGGCAGGAAAAATTAAAATAACGGGAAAAAATAATAATAATAATAAAAATCAAAGTGATGTTGGGTTTATAGAGGCAAACCTGAGGAAATTCAGTTTTTAAAGGTAAATCTGGAGGAGAAAATAAAAATTGAAGGTTCTGTGGTGGAGAATCATTTATGCAACAGGAGGTTCAGGAATGAATGAGGATTCCCAGGGAAAAACTAAAAACATCCTCTCCCAACTTTTTTAATTCCCCTTTTTTCATGGGAAGAAAGGGAAGAGAGAGAGGAGGAAAAAAAAACAGCAAAAAAAAAATATGAAACATAAAAAAAATTAAAATATACAAAAAAAAAAATTTTAAAATGTACAAAAAAATTAAAAATGCACACAAAAAAAATACAAAAAAATTAAAAAGCACGAAAAAGAAATTTAAAATACAAAAAATGCAGAAAAAATTAAAAAATACCAAAAAAAATTAAAAATGCACAAAATAGTAAACAGACACAAAAAAATGAAACGTACACAAAAAAATTAAAAATACACAAAAAATAAAAAATACCAAAAAAATAAAAAATACACCCAAAAAATTAAATTTAAAAAAAACCCCACACATAAAAAGTTTAAAAATACGCAAAAAATTTAAAAAAACACAAGAAAATTAAAAAAATACAGAAAAAAGTAAAAAATATCCAAAAAATGAAAAAACACAAAAAAATTAAAAAAACACAAGAAATAGAAACCAGCCAAAAAAACAAACAAAAAACCAAAAGAATTAAAAATACAAAAAAAAAGAAATAAAAAACACCCCCAAAAAATGAAGAAAAAACACAAAAAAATTAAAAAAAACACCAAAAGATAAAAAAACAGCAAAAAATAAAAAAAACACCAAAAAATAAAGAAAAACCGCAAAAAAAATTTTAAAAAACCACAAAAAAATTTAAAAAGACCAAAAAAATTTAAAAAGACCAAAAAAATTAAAAAAAACACAAAAAAAATTAAAAAAATGGAAAAAATAAATAAAAACCACCAAAAAAAAAAATTTAAAAAAACAGAAAAAAAATTAAAAAAAACACAAAAAAATTAAAAAAAAAACCGGAAAAAATAAATAAAAACCACCCAAAAAAAATCAAAAGCAGCCCAAAAAAAAGCCCTGGCGAGCAGCAAAGTGCAGGTTCCGGGAAAGGGGGGAGGAGGAGGGGGAAGCGGGGGACAATTAGCCCCGATTCCTAATTTGCCGAGAGGAGGAGGAGGAAGAGGAGGAGGAGGAGAAGGCCTGGAGATCCCTCCAGCTCCCGGGGCCTGTGCGGAGGCAGCGCCCGGGGGGAGGGGAGGGGAGGAAAGGGGGGGAAAAGAGAAAATAAATTTAAAAAAAAAGGGGAAAAATCGAGGAGTTGAAACCGGCAAAAGCTCAATTGCCTCCCTTCCTTCCTCCTCATCTTCCTCCTCCTCTCTCCGTACCCTGCGCTGTCGCTGGTGGAGCTCCGAGCTCGGCTCCCAGCGCACTTTTCCAAGGATTCCACGCTGGATTCTGCCTCGCACACATGGCCAACAGCGTTTATACAACGCACGTGACGCCAAAATAATTCCCTTTTTTTTTTTTTTCCTCTTTATCCCCTTTTTTTGTCTCTTTTTGGAACGGGAGATTTCAGCTTCACCTTTTTATTTTGAATTCTTGTTCTTTTTGGCATCGAAAATCTCGCTTTGTTTCGGATCTCAG
This sequence comes from Periparus ater, assembly GCA_032357785.1. Taxonomy (NCBI): domain Eukaryota; kingdom Metazoa; phylum Chordata; class Aves; order Passeriformes; family Paridae; genus Periparus; species Periparus ater. The sequence continues at coordinate 82,954,181 of CM063636.1, forward strand.
CTGGTTTTTTTTTCCCCCCATCGCTGCAAAGTTTGCGGAGGAGCCCCTTGGATTTATCCGGGAGTTTTTTTAGGGATGCTGCCGGCCTTTCCCACCCTTCTTTTGCCACTTTTATTCCCTCTTTTCCACCCCCCGAGGCCGGACAGAGTTAAAAAAGAACTCTTTGGAGTTCATTTTCCGCTAGGAAATCGAGCGGCGAGTCCTCTCCCACACGTGTCGATGCAATGTATAGATAAATATATATATATATACAATGTATAGATTTACACAGCCCGGAACTTGCACTTTTTTTTTTTCTTTTTCTTTTTTAAATAACACATCGGGATCGACAATTTCAATCAAAAAAAAAATGAAAGCAAAAAAAAATAAAAATAATAAAAAACACAGACAAAGTTAGTCTTAACAGCAAATCGGAACTTTACCTTAAATGGCCACAAATATGTTCACAATATTCCAAGGGGGGATAAAAAAAATGGATAAAAATAAGCAAAATAAAAAGAGAGGAATCTTCTGCCAAAGTGCTTTATTGTCTCACACGTGTGTGACCCTCCAAAACCACCAAAAAGTAGGGAAAGTGTCAGTCCTGCTCCGGGTTATTCCACAGCTTTTACAGGCACACTACACCTGGCTTTGTTGGGATTTGGGGAAGGGCCCAGCCACCAAAAAAACCAAAAAAATATATAAATTAGATTCAAAAATTTTAAAAAAATTTAAAACCAAGGAAAAAACATTAAAAAGAAAAATAAAAAAGAAGGTCCGGTAACTTTTGCGCTATTGTTTTTACAGACACATGGTGCGCCGCGGCTCTCGGGGACTTGCCCCTTTCCCTCGTCCTTCCAAAACAACCAAAAAAAAAAAAACCCAAAAAAAAACCCCAAATCCCGAAAAAAAAAAACCACAAAAATAAAAAAAGCAAAAGCAAGCGACTCCCCCCTCGGGGGAGCGCGGGGCCGCCCGTTTTCCCCAACTTGATCCAAGTTTAGAGCAGCGCCCGCCGCCTCCTCCGGCTCAGCAGCGCGGCCTCCCCCGCCGAGCCGCGGCCGATCGCATCCCGCCCGGGCAGCCGCATCGCCCGCCGCTCACATCCGGGCAATGCCCGCCGCCTTATAAACGCCGCCGCCGCCGCTCGCAGACAATGACGAGGAGGAGGAGGAGGAGGAGGAGGAGGAGGAGGAGGAGGAGGAGGAGGAGGAGGAGGAGGGAGGGAGGAAGCGGGCGGGACGGGGCTCACAAGATGGAGGGAGCTCGGCCGCCCCTCAGGGAGAGCCGCGCGCCCCTCACGCGTTCCCGCGCAAAGCCCCGGGGGGGAGCGGCCGGGAGAGGTTCCGGGGAGCTCGGCCGGAGGGGCCCGAGGGGCGGCAGCAGCCTCAGAACGGCCGGGAGGGGTCTCAGGACACGCGGGAGGGGTCTGGGAACACCCGGGAGGGGTCTGGGAGCACCCGGGAGGGGTCTGAGAGCACCCGGGAGGGGTCTGAGAGCACCCGGGAGGGGTCTCGGCACACCCGGGAGGGTCTCAGGACACCCGGGAGGGGTCTCAGAGCACCCGGGAGGGGTCTCGGCACACCCGGGAGGGGTCTCGGCACACCCGGGAGGGGTCTGGGAACACCCGGGAGGGGTCTCAGAGCACCTGGGAGGGGTCTGAGAGCACCCGGGAGGGTCTCGGCACACCCGAGAGGGGTCTGGGAACACCCGGGAGGGGTCTCAGCACCCTCAGTACACCCGGGAGGGGTCTGAGAGCACCCGGGAGGGTCTCGGCACACCCGGGAGGGGTCTCGGTACACGCGGGAGGGGTCTCAGAGCACCCGGGAGGGGGCTCAGCACACCCGGGAGGGGTCTGAGAGCACCCGGGAGGGTCTCGGCACACCCGGGAGGGGTCTCGGTACACGCGGGAGGGGTCTCAGAGCACCCGGGAGGGGTCTGAGCACCCTCGGCCACCCTCGGGAGGGGTCTCAGAGCACCCGGGAGAGGTTCCAGCACCCTCAGGACACCCGGGAAGGGTCTCGGTGCACCCGGAAGGGGTCTCAGAGCACCCGGGAGGGGTCTCAGAGCACCCGGGAGGGGTCTGAGGACACCCGGGAGGGGTCTCGGCACCCTCAGAGCACCCGGGAGGGGTCTCTGTACACCCGGGAGGGGTCTCAGAACACACGGGAGGGGTCTCGGCACACCCGGGAGGGGTCCCAGAGCACTCGGGAAGGGTCTCGGTACACCCGGGAGGGGTCTCGGTACACCCGGGAGGGGTCTCGGTACACCCGGGAGGGTCTCAGCAGACCCGGGAGGGGTCCCAGAGCACCCGGGAGGGGTCTCAGGACACCCGGGAGGGGTCTCAGTACCCTCAGTACACCTGGGAGGGGTCCCAGAGCACCCGGGAGGGGTCTCGGCACACCTGGGAGGGGTCCCAGAGCACCCGGGAGGGGTCTGAGGACACCCGGGAGGGGTCTTGGCACCCTCAGAGCACCCGGGAGGGGTCTCGGTACACCCGGGAGGGGTCTCGGTACACCCGGGAGGGGTCTCGGCACCCTCAGTACACCCAGAAGGTGTCTCGGCACCCTCGGTACACCCGGGAGGGGTCTCAGAGCACCCGGGAGGGGTCTCAGCACACCCGGGAGGGGTCTCGGCACTCTCAGCACACCCGGGAGGGGTCTCAGCACACCCGGGAGGGGTCTCAGCACACCCGAGAGGGGTCTCAGAGCACCCGGGAGGGGTCTGAGCACCCTCAGTACACCCGGGAAGGGTCTGGGAACACCCGGGAGGGGTCTGGGAACACCCGGGAGGGGTCTCGGCACACCCGGGAGGGGTCTCAGGACACCCGGAAGATGTTCCAACCCACTCAGCAGACCCATGGAGGGTTTCAGAGCCCTCAACACACCCGTGAGGCTTTCAGACCTCTCATCCCACCCAGCCTTCAGCAAACTCTGTGAGGGGTTTATCAGACACCACTAATTATTACAGCCGCCTCAGCAGTTACCTGAAGGGTTTCAGCTCCCGTAGACTCTGAGTTTCGCGACCTTCGGCCATGATCGGACGTCCTGAGGGGGTTTTGGCACCCATTGATCCTCCAAGGGTTCCTTGCGCTCCCGGCCCTCAGCCGATCCCATGAGGGAGCTGAGGGGACTCGAGCCTCGCCGCCATCAGGGGGCTCGCGCCTCTGTCCTGAAGGGATTCGCCCCTGTCCTGAGGCGATTCGCGTCTTTTTGCCCTGAGGGGGCTCCCGCCTCTTCCGTGAGGGGATTCGCGCCTCTGCCCTCAGGCGATTGGGGGCCTTTTTGTCCTGAGGGGGCTCGCGCCTTGCCGCCATGAGGGGGCTCCTGCCTCTGCCATGAGGGGGCTCCTGCCTCTGTCCTGAGGGGATTCGCGCCTTTTTCTCCTGAGCGGGCTCCCGCCTCTGCCATGAGGGGCCTCGCGCCTTTTTGTTCTGAGGGGGGTCCCGCCGCTGCCGTGAGGGGATTCGCGCCTCTGCCATGAGGGGATTCGCGCCTCTGTCCTGAGGGGATTCGCACCTTTTTGCTCTGAGGGGGCTCCCACCTCTGCCATGAGAGGATTCGTGCCTCTTCCATGAGGGGCTCGCGCTTCTGTCCTGAGGCGATTCGGGGCCTTTTTGCCCTGAGGGGGCTCGCGCATCTTCCATGAGGGGGCTCCTGCCTCTGTCCTCAGGCGATTCGCGCCTCTTCCATGAGGAGGCTCCTGCCTCTGGCGTGAGGGGCCTCGCGCCTTTTTGTTCTGAGGGGGATTCCCGCCTCTTCCGTGAGGGGATTTGCGCCTCTTCCCGTGAGGGGATTCCCGCCTTTTTGTCCTGAGGGGATTCGGGGCCTTTTTGCCCTGAGGGGATTCGGGGCCTTTTTGCCCTGAGGGGATTCGGGGCCTTTTTGCCCTGAGGGGATTCGGGGCCTTTTTGCCCTGAGGGGATTCGCGCCCTTTTGCCCTGAGGGGATTCGCGCCTTTTTGCCCTGAGGGGGCTCGCGCCTCTGCCCTGAGGGGATTCGCGCCTCTGCCCTCAGGCGATTGGGGGCCTTTTTGTCCTGAGGGGGCTCGCGCCTTGCCGCCATGAGGGGGCTCGCGCCTTGCCGCCATGAGGGGGCTCGCGCCTTGCCGCCATGAGGGGGCTCCTGCCTCTGCTGTGAGGGGGCTCCTGCCTCTGTCCTGAGGGGATTCGCGCCTTTTTCTCCTGAGCAGGCTCCCGCCTCTGCCATGAGGGGCCTCGCGCCTTTTTGTTCTGAGGGGGGTCCCGCCGCTGCCGTGAGGGGATTCGCGCCTCTGCCGTGAGGGGCCTCGCACCTTTTTGTTCTGAGGGGGGTCCCGCCTCTTCCGTGAGGGGATTCGCGCCTCTGCCGTGAGGGGATTCCCGCCTCTTCCCCTGAGGGGATTCCCGCCTTTTTGCCCTGAGGGGATTCGGGGCCTTTTTTGCCCTGAGGGGATTCGCGCCTTTTTGTTCTGAGGGGGCTCCCGCCTCTTCCGTGAGGGGATTCGCGCCTCTGCCCTCAGGCGATTGGGGGCCTTCTTGTCCTGAGGGGGCTCGCGCATCTTCCATGAGGGGGCTCGCGCCTTGCCGCCATGAGGGGGCTCCTGCCTCTGCCATGAGGGGGCTCCTGCCTCTGTCCTGAGGGGATTCGCGCCTTTTTCTCCTGAGGGGGCTCCCGCCTCTGCCATGAGGGGCCTCGCGCCTTTTTGTTCTGAGGGGGGTCCCGCCGCTGCCGTGAGGGGATTCGCGCCTCTGTCCTGAGGGGATTCGCGCCTCTGTCCTGAGGGGATTCGCGCCTCTGCATTGAAGGGGATTCGCACCTTTTTGTTCTGAGGGGGCTCCCGCCTCTTCCGTGAGGGGATTCGCGCCTCTGCCCTCAGGCGATTGGGGGCCTTCTTGTCCTGAGGGGGCTCGCGCCTTGCCGCCATGAGGGGGCTCCTGCCTGTCCTGAGGGGATTCGCGCCTTTTTCTCCTGAGCGGGCTCCCGCCTCTGCCATGAGGGGCCTCGCGCCTTTTTGTTCTGAGGGGGGTCCCGCCGCTGCCGTGAGGGGATTCGCGCCTCTGCCATGAGGGGATTCGCGCCTCTGTCCTGAGGGGATTCGCACCTTTTTGCTCTGAGGGGGCTCCCACCTCTGCCATGAGAGGATTCGTGCCTCTTCCATGAGGGGCTCGCGCTTCTGTCCTGAGGCGATTCGGGGCCTTTTTGCCCTGAGGGGGCTCCTGCCTCTGTCCTCAGGCGATTCGCGCCTCTTCCATGAGGGGGCTCCTGCCTCTGGCGTGAGGGGCCTCGCGCCATTTTGTTCTGAGGGGGATTAACGCCTCTTCCCGTGAGGGGATTCCCGCCTTTTTGTCCTGAGGGGATTCGGGGCCTTTTTGCCCTGAGGGGATTCGGGGCCTTTTTGTCCTGTGGGGATTCGGGGCCTTTTTGCCCTGAGGGGATTCGGGGCCTTTTTGTCCTGAGGGGGCTCGCGCCTCTGCCCTGAGGGAATTCGCGCCCTTTTGCCCTGAGGGGATTCGCGCCTTTTTGTTCTGAGGGGGCTCCCGCCTCTTCCGTGAGGGGATTCGCGCCTCTGCCCTCAGGCGATTGGGGGCCTTCTTGTCCTGAGGGGGCTCGCGCCTTGCCGCCATGAGGGGGCTCCTGCCTCTGCCGTGAGGGGGCTCCTGCCTCTGTCCTGAGGGGATTCGCGCCTTTTTCTCCTGAGCGGGCTCCCGCCTCTGCCATGAGGGGCCTCGCGCCTTTTTGTTCTGACGGGGGGTCCCGCGCTGCCGTGAGGGGATTCGCGCCTCTGCCGTGAGGGGATTCGCGCCTCTGCCGTGAGGGGATTCGTGCCTCTGTCCTGAGGGGATTCGCGCCTCTGTCCTGAGGGGATTTGCTCCTCTGTCCTGAGGGGATTCGCGCCTCTGCATTGAAGGGGATTCGCACCTTTTTGCTCTGAGGGGGCTCCCACCTCTGCCATGAAAGGATTCGTGCCTCTTCCATGAGGGGCTCGCGCTTCTGTCCTGAGGCGATTCGGGGCCTTTTTGCCCTGAGGGGGCTCCTGCCTCTGTCCTCAGGCGATTCGCGCCTCTTCCATGAGGGGGCTCCTGCCTCTGGCGTGAGGGGCCTCGCGCCTGCCTTTTTGTTCTGAGGGAGATTCCCAGCTCTTCCGTGAGGGGATTCGCGCCTCTTCCCCTGAGGGGATTCCTGCCTTTTTGCCCTGAGGGGATTCGGGGCCTTTTTGCCCTGTGGGGATTCGGGGCCTTTTTGTCCTGAGGGGATTTGGGGCCTTTTTGCCCTGAGGGGATTCGGGGCCTTTTTGCCCTGAGGAGATTCGGGGCCTTTTTGCCCTGAGGAGATTCGGGGCCTTTTTGCCCTGAGGGGGCTCGTGCCTCTGCCGTGAGGGGATTTGCGCCTCTTCCATGAAGGGATTCGCGCCTTTTTGTCCTGAGGGGATTCGCGTCTCTCTGCCGTGATGGAACTCGTGCATCCCCGCCAGGACGGAGCTCACACCACTCTGCCCTCAGGGGACTTGTGCTGCTCTGCCATGAAATGCTCCTGCCACACCGCCATGAGGAGCTCGGGCCGCTGCACCCTGAGGGAGCTCAACGTCTCGCCGCCATGAGGGAGCTCAAAACCTCGCCACCAGGATGGAGCTCAAACCTCGCCACCATGAGGGACTCAAACCTCGCTGCCATGAGGGACTCACACCTCGCTGCCATGAGGGACTCACACCTCGCTGCCATGAGGGACTCAAACCTCGCTGCCATGAGGGACTCAAACCTCGCCACCATGAGGGACTCACACCTCGCTGCCATGAGGGACTCACACCTCGCTGCCATGAGGGACTCAAACCTCGCTGCCATGAGGGACTCAAACCTCGCTGCCATGAGGGAGCTCAAACCTCGCCACCATGAGGGACTCAAACCTCGCCGCCATGAGGGACTCAAACCTCGCTGCCATGAGGGACTCAAACCTCGCCACCATGAGGGACTCAAACCTCGCCACCAGGATGGAGCTCAAACCTCGCCACCAGAATGGAGCTCAAACCTCGCTGCCATGAGGGACTCAAACCTCGCCACCATGAGGGACTCACACCTTGCCGCCAGGATGGAGCTCAAACCTCACTGCCATGAGGGACTCACACCTCACTGCCATGAGGGATTCACAGCTCGCTGCCATGAGGGACTCACACCTCGCTGCCATTGAGGGACTCAAACCTCGCTGCCATGAGGGACTCAAACCTCGCTGCCATGAGGGACTCACACCTCGCTGCCATGAGGGAGCTCAAACCTCGCCACCATGAGGAACTCACACCTCACTGCCATGAGGGAGCTCAAACCTCACTGCCATGAGGGACTCACACCTCACCACCAGGATGGAGCTCAAACCTCGCCACCATGAGGGAGCTCAAACCTCACCACCATGAGGGACTCACACCTCACTGCCATGAGGGAGCTCCTGCCATTCCACCCTGAGGTATGGGCATCCCATCCATGGGATGGGATGGGATCCATGGGATGGGATGGGATCCATGAGATAATGGGATGGGATCCATGGGATGGGATGGGATCCATGGGATCCATGGGATAATGGGATCCATGGGATAATGGGATGGGATCCATGGGATAATGGGATCATGGGATCCATGGGATAATGGGATCATGGGATCCATGGGATCATGGGATGGGATCCATGGGATAATGGGATGGGATCCATGGGATAATGGGATGGGATCCATGGGATAATGGGATCCATGGGATAATGGGATCCATGGGATCCATGGGATAATGGGATGGGATCCATGGGATGGGATGGGATAATGGGATCATGGGATAATGGGATCCATGGGATAATGGGATGGGATCCATGGGATGGGATGGGATAATGGGATCCATGGGATAATGGGATCATGGGATCCATGGGATAATGGGATCCATGGGATAATGGGATAATGGGATCCATGGGATAATGGGATCATGGGATCCATGGGATAATGGGATCCACCCCATTTTGATGGACTCCCACCTCACCCAGGCCTCGGCAGGGGCTCTGAGAGGATGACCCAGAACAGAGACTGGGCAGCTCGAAACGCTGAATTAGGTATTTATTTTCAAATTTTTATAAGTTTTGGCCCATTTTTATATCAGGATTAATTATCCAACCACACCTTGAGGTTATGAAATCCCTTCCTCTTTGTTTGCTCTCTTGGATTCACCGAGATTCACATTCATTTTTTTTTCTCTGTGTTTTGAAACGCTTGTCCTTGCTTCTCCAGCTGAAAAAGAATTGTTTTGTTCTTTATTGTGAAGAGAACACTTAATACAAAGTTGAGAGTGAAAAACAGGAGAGCTGAGATGACCCTGAGGAGGCTCCCTCAAGCCTGGGAGGGTTTTCAGCCCCTCGAATCCTTCCAGAAGCCAAAAAAGAATTGGAATTATTCCTTTTCCAGTGTTTTTTTGGCTGCTGAAGCCTCAGCTTGGCGCACAAGCTGCTCCTGGAAATGAAAATCAAAAAAGATGGGAATGTGGAAAGGCAGAGGGAGTGGGAATGATATAAAAATCATGGAATGGTTTAAATTGGAAGGTTCTAGACCAGAATGTTCCAACCTAAATTCCAGGGATTCAAATTAACGATGGATTTGGTTAATAACGGGCTGGGAGGTTTTATTTTAATTAATTTATTTTGATTAATTAATTTATTTTGATTTTCCAGTTTTAATCCTATGGATTTTATAATGTTCCCATAAATCCTGGAATTCCACGTATTATTCATTTTCCAGTTTTAATCCTATGGATTTTATAATGTTCCCATAAATCCTGGAATTCCATGTATTATTCATTTTCCAGTTTTAATCCTATGGATTTTATACTGTCCCCATATGTCCTGGAATAATTGGGAAATATATTGAGAAAAATATTGGGAATATTCTGTGATTATTGGGAAAAATATTGGGAATATTCTGTGATAACTGGGAAATATTGGGAATATTCTGTGATAATTGGGAAATATATTGGGAATATTATTATTGGAAATTAAAGTAAAATCAATAATATTTAAAAATTATTATATATAATTTAATTTATTATATTTATGTAAATGTATTTAATATATTTAACATAAAATAAAATAATAAATCCCAAACAAATAATAATAAAATCAAATTAAAATCAAATAAATAATATTTAAAATTTAATAGATTTGATTTAATTTAATATATTTATTTTAATTTTAATTTAATAAAATTTAAGAAAATTAAATTAAAATAACATAAATAATATTTAAAATTTAATATATTTAATTTAATTTAATATATTTATGTAAATGTATTTAATATATTTAACATAAAATAAAATAATAAATCCTCCCCAAAAATAATAAAATTAAATTAAAATAAAATAAATAATATTTAACATTTAATAGATTTAATTTAGTTTAATATATTTATTTAAATATATTTAATATATTTAAAATAAATAAAATAATAAATCCCCCCAAAAATAATAAAATTAAATTAAAATAAAATAAATAATATTTAAAATTTAATAGATTTGATTTAATTTAATATATTTATTTTAATATATTTAATATATTTAAAATAAAATAAAATTATAAATCCCAAAAAATATAAATCTTTGAATGGGGTTTGGTGTAACCAAGGGGATGATCCTTAAAATCCTATGGAAATCCAGGATTTGGGATGACAGGAATACAGAAAATACAAATTACTGAGATTTCAGCTGGAATATTTTGTATTTCCTAAATCCCAAAATAAAATATAATTCCCAAATAAATAATAATAAAATTAAATTAAAATAAAATAAATAATATTTAAAATTTAATAGATTTAATTTAATATATTTATTTAAATCTATTTAATATATATAACATAAAATAATAAATCCCAAATAAATAATAATAAAATTAAATGAAAAGAAAATAAATTCAAAGGATGGGAAGAAATGAGGGATTTAGAGGTGGAAAAGTGAAAATGGGGGATTTCCAGCAGGAAATCCATGGGATAATGGGAATATGGGATCCATGGGAATATGGGATCCATGGGAATATGGGATCTGTGGGATAATGGGATCCATGGGATAACGGGATGGGATCCATGGGAATATGGGATCCATGGGAATATGGGATCTGTGGGATAATGGGATCCATGGGATAACGGGATGGGATCCATGGGAATATGGGATCCATGGGAATATGGGATCCATGGGATAATGGGATCCATGGGATAATGGGATCCATGGGATAATGGGATAATGGGATAATGGGATGGGATCCATGGGAATATGGGATCCACGGGATAATGGGATGGGATCCATGGGGTAATGGGATCCATGGGATAATGGGATCCATGGGAATATGGGATCCATGTGATAATGGGATAATGGGATCCATGGGATGGGTTAATGGGATAATGGAATGGGATCCATGGGATAATGGGATCCATGGGATAATGGGATGGGATCCATGGGATAATGGGATGGGATGGGATCCATGGGATCCATGGGATGGGATAATGGGTTGGGATCCATGGGATGGGATAATGGGATCCATGGGATAATGGGATCCATGGGATCCATGGGATAATGGGATGGGATGAGATAATGGGATCCATGGGATCATGGGATAATGGGATGGGATCCATGGGATCCATGGGATAATGGGATAATGGGATAATGGGATGGGATCCATGGGATAATGGGATCCATGGGAATATGGGATCCATGGGATAATGGGATGGGATCCATGGGATCCATGGGATGGGATAATGGGTTGGGATCCATGGGATGGGATATGGGATCCATGGGATAATGGGATCCATGGGATCCATGGGATAATGGGATGGGATCCATGGGATAATGGGATGGGATGGGATCCGTGGGATCCATGGGATGGGATGGGATGGGATGGGATGAGATAATGGGATCCATGGGATGGGATGGGATCTATGGGATGGGATCCATGGGATGGGATCCATGGGATCCATGGGATCCATGAGATGGGATAATGGGATCCATGGGATGGGATGGGATAATGGGATGGGATCCATGGGATAATGGGATCCATGGGATCCATGAGATGGGATCTGTGGGATCCATGGGATAATGGGATCCATCGGATAATGGGATCCATGGGATGGGATGGGATGGGATGGGATGAGATAATGGGATCCATGGGATGGGATAATGGGATAATGGGATAATGGGATGGGATCCATGGGATGGGATCCATGGGATCCATGGGATGGGATGGGATAATGGGATCCATGGGATAATGAGATAATGGGATACTGGGATCCATGGGATGGGATAATGGGATCCATGGGATAATGGGATGGAATCCATGGGATAATGGGATCATGGGATCCATGGGATGGGATGGGATAATGGGATCCATGGGATAATGGGATGGAATCCATGGGATCCATGGGATGGGATAATGGGATACTGGGATCCAGGGGATGGGATCCATGGGATAATGGGATCCATGGGATAATGGGATCCATGGGATAATGGGATGGGATCCATGGGATGGGATGGGATGGGATGGGATGGGATAATGGGATCCATGGGATAATGGGATCCATGGGATGGGATAATGGGATCCATGGGATCCATGGGATGGGATAATGGGATCCATGGGACGGGATGGGAAAGCAGCTCCTGAATCGCAGGGATGGTGGAAAAGGACGAGCTTCCCCAACATCCCAAAATTTCCATTTCACCCTCAGGAAAACACGAGGAGAGGTGAAAAGATGGGATCGAGGGAAATTCCCAGCACGGATAATTCCCAAACAATCCGCCGGAGGAGGGATTGGATTCCATTCCTGAAATCCCCCGGGAAAACAACGGGAACCCTCATTCGGGATTTATTCGGGAAAAGATTCCGGAGAGAATTCCAGGGGAGAACTCGGGGCCGTTCCCGAGGCTGCGGAAAGGTCGGATGGGGAATGGAGACAGGAAAAGAAATGGAGGAGTGAACAATTCCTTTGGTTTTATTCCATGTTTATTCCATAAATCGGGATTTTTCCTCGTTTTCCCTCATTTTTTTATCATTTTTTTCCTGCTTTTTAACTTGGATTTATCCCGGTTTTTCTGCCTTTGGATTTCTGACTCCAACTAAATCCTTGGAATTTTTTATGGAATGAGGTTTGGAAAAATCCAATTGGAATCTCAGAGCTCCCCCTGCTGCTCACACAAAAAATGAGGATCCTTCAAATCCCATGGAAAAATCCATGGAAAATCCTGGAATTCTGGGAATGGGACGGGTGGGAATGGCTTTTCTGGGAATGGGATCCATTCCTGGAAAATTCCATCCCAATCCCAGAGATTCCATTCCAGAAATTCCATCCCAATCCCAGATTTTCCATCCCAATCCCAGATTTCCCATCCCAATGTTTTTTTCCCCATTTTTTCCCCTTCTTTTTCCCAATATTTCCCAATTTTCCCATTCTCCCCTCTCTTTTCCTTACCTTTTTCCCAGTTTTTCCCAGTTTTCCTGAGGTTTTTCCCAGGTTTTTCCCAGTTTCCCCCCCCCCCCAGGCAGCACTGTCACAGCGGGGCTGTTTTTATTCCCATTTTCCCCCTACTTTTTCTCAATTTTTCCTAAAATTCCCATTTTTTTCCCCATTCCCCCCCATTCTTCTTATTTCCCCGTCCAATTTTCCCAGTTTTTCCCTGTTTTTTTCCCACTTTTTCCGAGGTTTTTTCCCAGTTCTTCCCAATTTTCCCCCCCTCAGGCCTCACCAGCACCTCAAATCACCCACAAGGTTTCCCTGCCACTCTGGGGCTGCTTTTTCCCATTTTTCCCTACTTTTTCCCAAAATTTCCCATTTCCCCCTCACTTTTCCCTACCTTTTTCCCAGTTTTTCCCAGTTTTTTCCCAGTTTTCCTCAGTTTTTCCCCCCCCCTCAGGCAGCACTGTCACAGCGGGGCTGTTTTTTTTCCCATTTTTTTCCCTGTTTTTTTTTCCCATTTTTTTCCCAAAATTCCCCATTTTTTTTCTCCATTTCCCCCCATTTTTCCCATTTCCCCCCTCCAATTCTCCCAGTTTGTCTAAAGTTTTTTCCCAGTTTTTCCCAGTTTTTCCCAATTTCCCCCCCTCAGGCCTCACCAGCACCTCAAATCACCCACAAGGTTTCCCTGCCACTCTGGGGCTGCTTTTTCCCATTTTCCCCTGTTTTTTCCCAAAATTCCCATTTCCCCCTCACTTTTCCCTACCTTTTTCCCAGTTTTTCTGAGGTTTTTCCCAGTTTTTCCCGAGGTTTTCCCGAGGTTTTTCCCAGTTTCCCGAGCTTTTCCCCGCCTCAGCACTTGGCCCAGCAGGGGGCGCTGTCGTCAGGCGCTTCCCCTCACGAAATTGGCGGGAAACGGAAGCTCGGGAATGGCGGAGCCGAAGGACTCGGGAATGGCGGAGCCGAAGGAATTTCATGGATCATCCTTGGATTTCCCGAGCTCAGGTAATTCCAAACTATCCCAGAAAACTTCCAGGAATTCAGGGATAAACACAGTTCCAAGTTTCAGGGTTTGCAATTTTCCCTCAGGCCTCACCAGCACCTCAAATCACCCACAAGCTTTCCCTGTCAGTCTGGGGCTGCTTTTTCCCATTTTTCCCTGGTTTTTCCCAATATTTCCCATTTCCCCCTCAATTTTCCCTATTTTTTTTCCAGTTTTTCCCTGTTTTCTGTGTTTTTTCTGTTGTTTTTCCGGTTTTCCCTAGGTTTTTCCCTGTTTTCCAAGGTTTTCCCCCCCTCAGGCCTCACCAGCACCTAAAATCACCCACAAGGTTTCCCTGTCACTCTGGGGCTGCTTTTTCCCATTTTTCCCTCTTTTTTCCCAATATTTCCCAATAATTCCCAAAATTCCTATTTCCCCCTCACTTTCCCCTACCTTTTTCCCAATTTTTCCCAGTTTTTTTCCCAATTTTTCCCACTTTTTCCAAGGTTTTTCTGAGGTTTTTCCCCCCTCAGGCCTCACCACCACCCTCAAATCACCCACAAGGTTTCCCGCCACTCTGGGGCTGCTTTTTCCAATTTTTCCCTGGTTTTTCCCAAAATTCCCATTCCCCTCTCACTTTTCTCTACTTTTTTCCACTTTTTTCCGCATTTTTTCCCAGGTTTTTCCCAGTTTTCCTCAGTTTTCCCCCCCTCAGGCAGCACTGTCACAGTGGGGCTGTTTTATTCCCATTTTCCCCCTACTTTTTTCCCAATTTTTCCTAAAATTCCCATTTTTTTCCTCATTTCCCCCCCATTTTTCCCATTTCCCTCTCCAATTTTCCCAGTTTTTCCTAGTTTTTTTCCCCATTTTTTCCCATTTTTTTCCCCACTTTTTTCCCGAGGTTTTTCCCAGTTTTTCCCAGTTTTTCCTCAGTTTTCCCACCCTCAGGCAGCGCTGGCACAGCAGGGCTGTTTTTTTCCCATTTTTTCTCTCTGTTTTTTCCCAATTTTTCCCATTTCCCCCCTCACTTTTCTCTACCTTTTTCCCACTTTTTTCCGCATTTTTTCCCAGGTTTTTCCCAGTTTTCCTCAGTTTTCCCCCCCTCAGGCAGCACTGTCACAGTGGGGCTGTTTTTTCCCATTTTTTCTCTGTTTTTTTCTCATTTCCCCCTCCAATTTTCCCAATTTTTCCCATTTTTTCCCAGTTTTTTTCCATTTTTTTTCCCAGTTTTTCGGAGGTTTTTCCCAATTTTTCTGAGGTTTTTCCCCCCCCTCAGGCAGCACTGTCACAGCGGGGCTGTTTTATTCCCATTTTTCCCCTACTTTTTCCCAAAATTCCCAAAAATCCCTAAAATCTGATCCACCCGTGGCCGATGGAATCAGGAATTCATTACCTGTGTCCAGGGTTTGGAATTCCTTAAAAAAAAAATGGGAATGACTGGGAAACAGTGGGAAAAAAAGAGGAAAAAAATCAGGAAAAAAGAGATAAAATCAGGGGAAAAAAATCAGGAAAAAATTGGGGAAAAGTCTGGAAAAAATTGGGGAAAAGTCTGGAAAAAAAGTGGAAAAATAATATGGAAAAATTTGCGAAAAAATGGGGAAAAAAAGAGGGAAATAAAGGAGATAAAACTTGGAAAAATTGGGAAAAAATCAAGAAAAATTTGGGAAAAAATTGGGGGAAAAAAGGGATAAAATCGTGGGAAAATCAGGGATAAAATTAGGGAAAAATCAGGGGAAAAAATCAGGAAAAATTTGGGAAAAATTGAATGAAATTCCCTCAAAATTCCACCTTTTTCTCAGGATTGGGGTCTGGAAAAATCGGGAATTTGAGAAGGGAAAAATCTCCCAAAAATTCCAGGAAATTCCTGAAATTCTCCCTCAAAGCCCCTCCAGTAATTCCCAAAAAATTCCCCAAATTCCCAAATTTTTTCCTTCGATTTCGAGCCAAAAAATCCCAAAAATTCTCCCAAAAAAATTCCCAAAAAATTTTTTTTCTTGGAATTCTTGAAGAAACGCCCCCAAAATTCCCAAATTTCTTCCTTTGATTCCCAAAAACCCAAAATTCCCAATTTTTTTTTTTTTAAATTTACCAAAAATATCCCAAAATTCCCATTTTTTTTCCTTCAATTCCCAAAAAAACCTCAAAAATTCCCATTTTTTTAGAAATTCCCCCAAGAATCCCCAATTTTTTTTTCTTCCTTTCCCAAAAAATCTTCAAAATCCCCAATTTTTTTAAGAATTCCCAAAAAATCCCCCAGAATTCCCAAATTTTTTCCTTCTATTCTCAATAAAAATCCCAAAATTGCCAAATTTTTTTAGGAATCCCCCCCAAAATTCCCAAATTTCTTCTTTCAATTCCCAAAAAACCTCAAAAATTCCCAAATTTTTATAGAAATTCCCCCAAAATTCCCAAATTTCTTCTTTTAATTCCCAAAAAAAACTAAAAAATTCCCCAATTTTTTTCTTCTATTCCCCAAAAAAATCCAAAATTTCCCATTTTTTTTACCAATTCCCAGAAATTCCATAAAAACCCCCCCCA
>CM063636.1:82970602-83004821 GCA_032357785.1 Periparus ater
AAATTAGGAAAAAAAACAGTGGAAAAAAGGGGGGAATTGGGGGAGGGAAAAATGGGAAAAAAATTGGGAAAAATGGGAAAATGAGGGAAAAATTGGGGAAAAGTTGGGATAAAAATCAGGAAAAATGTGGAAAATTGCGTGAAAAATGGGAAAAATTGGGGAAAAATGGGGAAAAGGTGGAGAAAAAAATTGGAAAAAATGGGGGGAAATTGGGATAAAAAATGGGGGAAAATTGGGGAAAAAATCACGAAAAAATGGGAAAATTGGGAAAAAATTAGGGAAAAAATGGGAAAAATAGGGAAAAAATTGGGAAAAAATCAGGGAAAAAATGGGGAAATGGTAAAAAAATTGGGAAGAATGGGAAAAGAATGGGTAAATTGGGGAAAAAAGGGAAAAAAATGGGGAAAAATGAGTGGGAAATGGGAAAAAAATGGGAAAAATTGGGGAAAAATTGGGAAAAATGGGGGAAAAATTGGAAAAAAATGGGGAAAATCCCAGAATTTTGGGATTTCCATCCCAATTTTTGCCCATGGAATTTTCCCAGCACGAGAACAGCCTGACCTTGGCCACGCTCCGGATTTTTTGGGAATCATTTGGGAATTCCTCATTTGCCACTTCAACGCTAACGAGATGGGAGTGGTGATCAGCGGCTGTGGACAGGTAAAAAAAATTGGGAAAATTGGGAATTTCCCAGAAAAATTGGGAATTTTTACATCCAAATTCCGTTTTTCCCAATATTTGGTGTTTTTCCAGTTTTTTTCCTGATTTTCCCTTTTTTTTCTGATTTTTTTTTTATTTTTTTCTGATTTTTTTCTGGTTTTTTTTTTGGTTTTTCCTTGATTTTTTTCCCAGTTCTTTTCCCAGTTTTTTTTCCCTGATTTTCTCCCATTTTTTCTTGAATTTTCCCTGATTTTTCCTTGATTTTATCCCGTTTTTTTCTTCACTTTTTTTCCATTTTTTCTTCTCATTTTATCCCAGTTTTCTCTGATTTTTTCCCCATTTTTTCTTCTCATTTTATTCCAATTTTTCCCTGATTTTATCCCATTTTTTCCTGTTTTTCCCCCCAGTTTTCTTTTGTTTTTCCTTGATTTTTTTCCCAGATTTTTTCAGTTTTTTTCCCATTTTATCCTTAATTTATCCCAATTTTTTCTCATTTTTCCCTGATTTTATCCCCATTTTTCCCCAATTCTTTCCCTCTAAAAATTCCCATTTCCCCCCATTTATTCTTTATTTTTTCCCATTTCTTCCCTCCCAAAACTCCCATTTTTCCCCCATTTTTTCCCTCCAAAAATTCCCAATTTTCCTCTCAAAATTCCCATTTTTTTCCCCATTTTTCCCTCTCAAAATTCCCATTTTTTCCCCCATTTTTCCTCTCAAAACTCCCATTTTTTCCCCCATATTTTCCCTCTCAAAATTCCCATTTTCCCCATTCTTCACCCAATTTTCCCATCTTTTCCTTCTCAAAATTCCCATTATTTTCCCATTTTTCCCCATTTTTTCCTCTCAAAATTCCAATTTTCCCCTGATTTTCCTTATTTTTTCCCCAATTTTCCCTTTTTCCCCTCTCAAAATTCCCATTTTTTCCCCCATTTTTTCCCTCTGAAAATTCCATTTTTTCCCCCATTTTCCCCCCATTTTTTTCCATCTCAAAATTCCCATTTTTCCCCTATTATTTCCCCATTTTCCCCCCAAATTCCCAATTTTTCCCCCATTTTCTCTCATTTCCCTCTCAAAATTCCCATTTTCCCCCCATTTTTCCCTCTGAAAATTCCAATTCCCCCCCATTTTTCTCCATCAAAATCCCATTTTCCCTCCCTAAATTCTCATTTTTTCTCCCTTTTTCCCCATTTTTCCCTCTCAAAATCCCAATTTCCCTCATAAAATTCCCATTTTCCCCCATTTCTCCTTATTTTTCCCCTATTTTTCCCCATTTTCCCCCCCAAATTCCCAATTTTCCCCCATTTTTCTCTCATTTTCCCTCTCAAAATTCCCATTTTTCCCCCCATTTTCCCTCTTAAAATTCCCAATTTTCCCCCCATTTTTCCTTTTTTTATCTCAAAATTCCCATTTTCCCCCATTTTTCCTCTCAAATTCCAATTCCCCCCCATTTTTCTCCATCAAAATTCCCATTTATCCCTCCCTAAATTCCCATTTTTTCCCCATTTTCTCCTAATTTTTTCCCCATTTTCCCCCCCAAATTCCCAATTTTTCCCCCATTTTTCTCTCATTTTCCCTCTCAAAATTCCCATTTAATCCCCCATTTTTCCCTCTAAAATTCCCAATTATTCCCCCATTTTTCTCTCACAAAATCCCATTTTCCCCCCTCAAATTCCCTTTTTTCCCCCATTTTTCCCTCTCAAAATTCCCATTTTATTCCCCCATATTATACCTCTCAAAATTCCCAATTTCCCCCCCATTTTTCCCTCTTAACAATTCCCATTTTCCCCCCATATTCTCCTTAATTTTCCCCTATTTTTTCCCCATTATCCCCCCAAATTCCCAATTATTCCCCCATTTATCTCTCATTTCCCTCTCAAAATTCCCATTTTTCCCCCACTTTTCCCTCTTAAAATTCCCCAATTTTTTCCCCATTTTTTCTTTTTTTTTTTCTTAAAATTCCCAATTTCTCCCATTTTACCCCCAATTATCTCTCTCAAAATTCCCATTATTCCCCCTCAAATTCCCATTTTCCCCCAATTTTCCTCTCAAAATTCCAATTCCCCCCCATATTTCTCCATCAAAATTCCCCATTTTTCCCTCCCTAAATTCCCATTTTTTCTCCCTTTTTTCCCCATTTTTCCCTCTCAAAATTCCCAATTTCCCCCCCATTTTTCCCCTCTTAAAATTCCCATTTTTCCCCCATTTTCTCCTTATTTTTCCCCTATTTTTTCCCCATTTTCCCCCCAAATTCCCAATTTTTCCCCATTTTTCTCTCATTTTCCATATCAAAATTCCCAATTTTTCCCCCATTTTCCCTCTTAAAATTCCCAATTTTCCCCCATTTTTCCTCTCAAAATTCCCATTTTTCCCCCGTTTTTCTCCATCAAAATTCCCATTTTTCCCTCCCTAAATTCCCATTTTTTCCCCATTTTTTCCCTCTCAAAATTCCCATTTTCCCCCATTTTCCCTCTTAAAATTCCCAATTTTGTTCCCCATTTTTTTTTTTTCTTAAAATTCCCATTTTTTCCCATTTCCCCCATTTTTCTCTCTCAAAATTCCCATTTTTCTCCCCTCAAATTCCCATTTTCCCCCATTTTTCCTCTCAAAATTCCAATTCCACCCCATTTTTCTCCATCAAAATTCCCATTTTTCCCTCCCTAAATTCCCATTTTTTCCCCATTTTTTCCCTCTCAAAATTCCCAATTTTCCCCCCCATTTTCCATCTCAAAATTCCCATTTTTCCCCCATTTTCTCCTTATTTTTCCCCTATTTTTTCCCCATTTTCCCCCCAAATTCCCAATTTTTCCCCCATTTTTCTCTCATTTTCCCTCTCAAAATTCCCATTTTTTCCCCCATTTTTCCCTCTTAAAATTCCCAATTTTTCCCCCATTTTTTCCTTTTTTTTTTCTCAAAATTCCCATTTTCCCCCATTTTTCTCTCTCAAAATTCCCATTTTTCCCTCCCTAAATTCCCATTTTTTCCCCATTTTTTCCCTCCCTAAATTCCCATTTTTTTCCCCATATTTTCCCTCTCAAAATTCCCAATTTCCCCCCCATTTTTTCCCTCTTAAAATTCCCATTTTTCCCCCATTTTCTCCTTATTTTTCCCCTAGTTTTTCCCCATTTTCCCCCCAAATTCCCAATTTTTCCCCCATTTTTCTCTCATTTTCCCTCTCAAAATTCCCATTTTTTTCCCCCATTTTTTTCTCTCAAAATTCCCATTTTTCCCCCGTTTTCCCCCCTGAATTCCCATTTTCCCCCCATTTTTCCTCTCAAAATTCCAATTCCCCCCCATTTTTCTCCATCAAAATTCCCATTTTTCCCTCCCTAAATTCCCATTTTTTCTCCCTTTTTTCCCCATTTTTCCCTCTCAAAATTCCCAATTTTCCCCCCATTTTCCCTCTCAAAATTCCCATTTTTCCCCCATTTTCCCCTCTTAAAATTCCCAATTTTCCCCCATTTTTTCCTTTTTTTTTCTCAAAATTCCCATTTCCCCCCATATTTCTCCATCAAAATTCCCATTTTTCCCTCCCTAAATTCCCATTTTTTCCCCATTTTTTCCCTCTCAAATTCCCAATTTCCCCCCCAATTTTTCCCTCTTAAAATTCCCATTTTTCCCCCATTTTCTCCTTATTTTTCCCCTATTTTTTCCCCATTTTCCCCCCAAATTCCCAATTTTCCCCCCATTTTTCTCTCATTTTCCCTCTCAAAATTCCCATTTTTTCCCCCATTTTTCCCTCTTAAAACTCCCAATTTTTCCCCCTTTTTTTTTCTCAAAATTCCCATTTTCCCCATTTTTCTCTCTCAAAATTCCCATTTTTCCCTCCCTAAATTCCCATTTTCCCCCCATTTTTTCCCTCTCAAAATTCCCATTTTCCCCCCATTTTCTCCTAATTTTTCCCCTATTTTTTCCCCACTTTCCCCCCAAATTCCCAATTTTTCCCCCATTTTTCCCTCCCTAAATTCCCATTTTTTCCCCATTTTTTCCCTCTCAAAATTCCCAATTTTCCCCCCATTTTCCCTCTTAAAATTCCCATTTTTCCCCCCATTTTCTCCTTATTTTTTCCCCCATTTTCCCTCTCAAAATTCCCAATTTTTCCCCCATTTTTCCCTCTTAAAATTCCCAATTTTTCCCCATTTTTCCCTCTTAAAATTCCCAATTTTCCCCCCATTTTTCTCTCTCAAAATTCCCATTTTTCCCTCACTAAATTCCCATTTTTCCCCCATTTTCTCCTTATTTTTCCCCTATTTTTTCCCCATTTTCCCCCCAAATTCCAACTTTTCTCCCATTTTTCTCTCATTTTCCCTCTCAAAATTCCCATTTTTTCCCCCATTTTTCCCTCTTAAAATTCCCCATTTTTCTCTCTCAAAATTCCCAATTTTTCCCCCGTTTTCCCCCCAAATTCCCAATTTTCCCCCATTTTTCTCTCATTTTCCCTCTCAAAATTCCCATTTTTTCCCTCTCAAAATTCCCAATTTCCCCCCCATTTTCCCTCTCAAAATTCCCATTTTCCCCCCATTTTCTCCTAATTTTTCCCCTATTTTTTCCCCACTTTCCCCCCAAATTCCCAATTTTTCCCCCATTTTTCCCTCCCTAAATTCCCATTTTTTCCCCATTTTTCCCCTCTCAAAATTCCCAATTTTCCCCCCATTTTCCCTCTTAAAATTCCCATTTTTCCCCCCATTTTCTCCTTATTTTTTCCCCATTTTCCCTCTCAAAATTCCCAATTTTTCCCCCATTTTTCCCTCTTAAAATTCCCAATTTTTCCCCATTTTTCCCTCTTAAAATTCCCAATTTTCCCCCCATTTTTCTCTCTCAAAATTCCCATTTTTCCTCTCAAAATTCCCATATTTTCCCCATTTTTTCCCTCTCAAAATTCCCATTTTCCCCCCATTTTTCCCTCCCAAATTCCAATTTTTCCCCCACTTTCCCTCTCAAAATTCCCATTATTTTCCCATTTTTTTTCTCAAAATTCCCATTTTTCCCCCCATTTTTTCCCCCATTTTCCCCCCGAATTCCCAATTTTCCCCATTTTTCCCAAACCTCTGGAATTTCCCGGGAATTTTCCCAGGTGGGCGTGCTCCTTCCCGAAGGCTCCTCCCTTTTTTCCGTCGCCGTCGGTGACGTCGTTTTCTTCCCGCTGGGATCCCAACATTTCATCCAGAGTTTCTGCCAGGAAGATTTGCTGCTCGTGCTCGCCTACAGCACAGGAAATGAGGTGAGAATTCCCAAAATTCCTCCAGGATTTTCCATGATTTTATTCCCAAATTTTTCCCATTTTTTAAAATTTTTTTCAGATTTTTTTCCCTTTTTTTTTGATTTTTTTCCCATTTTTTTTGATTTTTTTTCTGATTTTTCTCCCATTTTTTCTCCCTCCTTCTCGCCTACAGCACAGGAAATGAGGTGAGAATTCCCAAAATTCCTCCAGGATTTGCCATGATTTTATTCCCAAATTTTTCCCATTTTTGAAATTTTTTTCCGATTTTTTTTTCTGTTTTTTTCTGGTTTTTTCGGAATTTTTTCTGATTTTTTTTCTTGTTTTTTTTCCATTTTTCCCCTATTTTTTATCCCATTTTTCCTCCTTTATTTCCCATTTTTTTCCCATTTTTTTCTCATTTTTTCCCCATTTTTTCCCATTTTTTTCCCATTTTTATCCCATTTTTCCTCCTTTATTTCCCATTTTTTCCCCATTTTTTTCTTATTTTTTTCTGTTTTTTCCCATTTTTTTCTCTTTTTTTTCCCCATTTTTTTCTCATTTTTTTCCCATTTTTTTATCCATCTTTCCTCCTTTTTTCCCCATTTTTTTCTCTTTTTTCCCCAATTTTTCCTATTTTTCCCCCATTTTTTCATATTTTTTTCCCATTTTTTTTCCTGTTTTTTCTCATTTTTCCCCCATTTTTTCTCCCTCGTGCTCGCCTACAGCACAGGAAACCAGGTGAGAATTCCCAAAATTCCTCCAGGATTTGCCATGATTTTATTCCCAAATTTTTCCCATTTTTTAAAATTTTTTTCAGATTTTTTTCCCATTTTTTTGGATTTTTTTTCTAATTTTTTTTCTCATTTTTCTCCCATTTTTTCTCCCTCCTTCTCGCCTACAGCACAGGAAACCAGGTGAGAATTCCCAAAATTCCTCCAGGATTTGCCATGATTTTATTCCCAAATTTTTCCCATTTTTGAAATTTTTTTCCGATTTTTTTTTCTGATTTTTTCTGTTTTTTTCGGAATTTTTTCTGATTTTTTTTCTTGTTTTTTTTCCATTTTTCCCCTATTTTTTATCCCATTTTTCCTCCTTTATTTCCCATTTTTTTCCCATTTTTTTCTCATTTTTTCCCCATTTTTTCTGATTTTTTTCCCATTTTTTAATCCATTTTTCCTCCTTTTTTTCCCATTTTTTTCCCATTTTTATCCCATTTTTCCTCCTTTATTTCCCATTTTTTCCCCCATTTTTTTCTTATTTTTTCCTGTTTTTTCCCATTTTTTCCTGTTTTTTCCCATTTTTTTCTCATTTTTTTCCCATTTTTTTATCCATTTTTTCCTCCTTTTTTTTCCCATTTTTTTCCCTTTTTTTCCTGTTTTTTCCCATTTTTCCTCTATTTTTCATCCCTTTTTTTTCCCATTTTTTCCCCCATTTTTCCCATTCTTTCCCCATTTTTTTCTCATTTTTTTCTCATTTTTTTCCTGTTTTTTCCCATTTTTCCCCATTTTTTAATTCAGTTTTCCTCCTTTTTTTCCCATTTTTTTCTAATTTTTTTCCTGTATTTTCTCATTTTTCCCCCATTTTTTATCCCATTTTTTCTCTTTTTTTTTCCTGTTTTTTCTCATTTTTCTCCCATTTTTTCTCCCTCCTTCTCGCCTACAGCACAGGAAACCAGGTGAGAATTCCCAAAATTCCTCCAGGATTTGCCCACATTTTATTCCCAAATTTTTCCCATTTTTTAAAATTTTTTCAGATTTTTTTCCCATTTTTTTTGATTTTTTTTCCCATTTTTTTCTCATTTTTTTCTCATTTTTCTCCCATTTTTTCTCCCTCCTTCTCGCCTACAGCACAGGAAACGAGGTTAGAATTCCCAAAATTTCTCCAGGATTTTCCATGATTTTATTCCCAAATTTTTCCCATTTTTAAAATTTTTTTCAGATTTTTTTCCCATTTTTTTTGATTTTTTTCTGATTTTTTTCTCATTTTTTTCCCATTTTTCTCCCATTTTTTCTCCCTCCTTCTCGCCTACAGCACTGGAAACCAGGTGAGAATTCCCAAAATTCCTCCAGGATTTTCCATGATTTTATTCCCAAATTTTTCCCATTTTTTAAGATTTTTTTCCGATTTTTTTTTCTGATTTTTTCTGGTTTTTTCGGAATTTTTTCTGATTTTTTTTCTTGTTTTTTTCCATTTTTCCCCTATTTTTTATCCCATTTTTCCTCCTTTATTTCCCATTTTTTCCCCATTTTTTTCTTATTTTTTCCTGTTTTTTCCCATTTTTTCCTGTTTTTTTCCCATTTTTTTCTCATTTTTTTCCCATTTTCCCTCCTTTTTTCCCCATTTTTTCCTGTTTTTTCCCATTTTTCCTCTATTTTACATCCCTTTTTTTTTCCATTTTTTTCCCCATTTTTCCCCATTTTTTCCCCATTTTTTTCTCATTTTTTTCCTGTTTTTTCCCATTTTTCCCCATTTTTTAATTCAGTTTTCCTCCTTTTTTTCCCATTTTTTTCCTGTTTTTTCTCATTTTTCCCCCATTTTTTATCCCATTTTTTTCTCTTTTTTTTCCCCATTTTTTCCTATTTTTCCCCCATTTTTTATCCCATTTTTTTCTCTTTTTTTTCCCCATTTTTTCCTATTTTTCCCCCATTATTTATCCCATTTTTTCTCTTTTTTTTTCTCCTGTTTTTTCCCATTTTTCTCCCATTTTTCCTCCTTTTTTCCCCTTTTTTCCCTCATTTTTTATCCCATTTTTCCTCCTTTTCCTTCCCATTTTTTAGTATTTTTACCCCATTTTTTCTGATTTTTTTTCCTGTTTCTTCCCATTTTTCCTCTATTTTTTCCCAGTTTTTCCCCACTTTTCCCCCATTTTTTTCTGAATTTTTTCGGATTTTTTTTTTCCTGTTTTTTCCCATTTTTCCTACATTTTTTAATCCATTTTTTCTTCTTTTCTTCCCATTTTTTTTCCTGTTTTTCTCCCTTTTTTCCTCATTTATTTCCCATTTTTTCCTGATTTTTTCCCCATTTTTTCCCCATTTTTTATCCCATTTTTCCTCCTTTTTTTTCCCAATTTTCCCCATTTTTCCCCCACTTTTTCCCATTTTTTCCTGTTTTTTCCTTTTCCCCCCCATTTTTTATCCCTTTTTTTCCTCCTTTTTTTTCCCCAATTTTTTTCTGGTTTTTTTCCTGTTTTTTCCATTTTTCCTCTTTTTTTTCCCCATTTTTTTCCCATTTTTCCTCTTTTTTCCCCATTTTTTTCCTGTTTTTTATCATTTTTCTTATTTTTATCCCATTTTATCTCCTTTTTTTTCCATATTTCCCTATTTTTTCCTATTTCCCATTTTTTCCGAATTTTTTCTGATTTTTTCCTGTTTTTTCCCATTTTTCCCCCATTTTTTAATCCATTTTTTTTCTTCTTTTCTCCCCATTTTCCTCTGATTTTTTTCCCATTTTTTCCAATTTTTTCCCCATTTTTTATCCCATTTTTCCTCCTTTTTTCCCATTTTTTTCCCAATTTTCCCTCATTTTTTTCCTGACTTTTCCCTGTTTTTTTTCCCATTTTTCCTCTATTTTTCCCCATTTTTTTGGGGTTTTTTTTTTGAGGATTTTGAGGAAAAAATTGGGAATTTTGGGGGTAAAATGAGAATTTTGGGATGAAAAACGTGAATTTGGGGAGAAAATTGGGATTTGGGGGAGAAAATGGGAATTTTGTGGGAAAAATTGGGAATTTTATGAAAAAAAAATTGGGAATTCTGTGGGGAAATGGGAATTTTGCAGGAAAATTGGAATTTTGGGTGGGAAAAATGGAAATTTTGGGATAAAAATGGGAATTTTGGGTGGAAAATTGGGAATTCTAGGGAGAAAATTGGGAATTTTGGGTGGAAAATTGGAATTTTGGGATAAAAATGGGAATTTTTTGGGAAAAATTGGGAATTTGGGGAAAAACTGGGAATTCTGGGATAAAAAATGGGAATTTTGCAGGAAAATCAAGAATTTTGGGTAAAAAATGGGAATTTTGGGATAAAACTTGGGACCTTTGAGGTGAAAAATGGGAATTTTCAGGGGAAAAAATGGGAATTTTGGCATAAAAAATGGGAATTTTATGAAAAAATTGGGATTTTGGGTGAAAAAACGAGAATTTTGGGTGAAAAAATGGAAATTTTGCAGGAAAACTGGGAATTTTGGGTGGAAAAATTGGGAATTTGGGGGAAAAATGCAAATTTGGGTGGAAAAAATGGGAATTTTGGGGGGAAAATTTGGAATTTTGGGATAAAAAAATGTGAATTTTGGAGGAAAATTGGGAATTTTAGCTGGAAAAATGGGAATTTTATGAAAAAAAATTGGGAATTTTGTGGGGAAAATGGGAATTTTATGTAAAAATTGGGAATTTGGGTGGAAAAAATGGGAATTTTGAGATAAAAATGGGGATTTTGGGACAAAAAATGGGGAATTTTGGGTGGAAAAATTGGGATTTTTTTGGAAAACTTGGGAATTTCGAGGGTTAAATGAGAATATTTGGGAAATTCCAGGTTTTTCTTGTTTTTCTGGAATTTTGGGAATGTTTCTCCTGCTCTAATTCCCGATTTTTTTTCCAGCTGGAGACGCTGAGGATGAATCAATATTTCTCCGGAATTTCCCATCAAATCCTGGCTCAACTCTTCCACAAAAACCAGGAAGAATTCCAGAAAATTCCCAAAAATTCCCGCTAATTCCAGGAATTCTCCTCAGGGGAAAAAAAATTGGGAAAAATCCCAAAAAATTTAAAAAAAGAATGGGAATTTTGAGGTTTGGAAATGAATAAAAAAATTGAATTTTTTTGTGGTTTTATCCTGGTTTTTTTATGGATTTGGGGTTTTTTTTGGGGAATTTTGGGGGGTTTTTATGGAATTTCTGGGAATTGGTAAAAAAAATGGGAAATTTTGGATTTTTTTTGGGAATAGAAGAAAAAAATTGGGGAATTTTTTAGGTTTTTTTGGGAATTAAAAGAAGAAATTTGGGAATTTTGGGGGAATTTCTACAAAAATTTGGGAATTTTGGATTTTTTTGGGAATTGAAAGAAGAAAATTGGGAATTTTGGGGTTTTGGGGGGAAAAGGTTAAAAAAAATTGGGAATTTTTGAGGTTTTTTTGGGAATTAAAATAAGAAACTTGGGAATTTTGGAGGAATTCCTAAAAAAATTTGGGAATTTTGGGGGAGTTTCTGCAAAAATTTGGGAATTTTTGAGATTTTTTGGGAATTGAAAGAAAAAATTTGGGAATTTTGGGGGAATTTCTAAAAAAAATGGGAAATTTTGGATTTTTTTCAGAATCAAAGGAAAAAATCTGGGAAATTTTGGGGAATTTTTTGGGAATTGCATAAAAAAATTCGGTAATTTTTGATTTTTTAGGGAATTGAAGGAAAAAATTTGGGAATTTTTGGGATTTATGAGGAATTC
This sequence comes from Periparus ater, assembly GCA_032357785.1. Classification (NCBI taxonomy): domain Eukaryota; kingdom Metazoa; phylum Chordata; class Aves; order Passeriformes; family Paridae; genus Periparus; species Periparus ater. The sequence continues at coordinate 82,981,891 of CM063636.1, forward strand.
CTATAAAAAATTGGGAATTTTCAGAGTTTTTGGGGAATTAAAAGAAGGAATTTGGGAATTTTGGGGGAATTTGTAAAAAAAAACTGGGAATTTTTATATTTTTTTGGGAACAGAAGGAAAAAAATCGGGAATTTTGGGGGCGTTTCTTCAAGAATTCCAAGAAAAAAAATTTGGGAATTTTTTGTTGGAGAATTTTGGGGATTTTTTTGGGTTGAAATCAAAGGAAAAAAATTGGGAATTTGGGGAATTTTTTTGGGGAAATTCTGGGGGGTTTTAAGGGGGAATTTCAGGAATTTCCTGGAATTTTTGGGAGATTTTTCCCTGCTCGAATTCCTGATTTTTCCAGCCCCCAATCCTGAGAAAAAAGTGGAATTTTGAGGGAATTTAATGGAATTTTTCCCAGATTTTATCCCAATTTTTTCTGAGATTTTATCCCATTTTTTCCCTATTTTTTCCCAATTTTTCCCTGATTTTCCCCCTGATTTTATCCCAGTTTTTCCCAGATTTTATCCCAATTTTTTCCTGATTTTTCACTGATTTTTTTCCCTGATTTTATCCCATTTTTCCCCAAATTCTTCCTTATTTTTTCCCATTTTTTCCTGGTTTTTTCCCTCATTTTCCCCTGATTTTATTTCTATTTTTCCCTCCTTTTTCCTAATTTTTCCCGGATTTTTCCCCAGATTTTATCCTGATTTTTCCCGAAATTTTCCTCATTTTTTTCCCCTTTTTTCTCGATTTTTTCCTGATTTTTTCCCTAATTTACCATTTATTTTATTTTATTTTATTTTATTTTATTTTATTTTATTTTATTTTATTTTATTTTATTTTATTTTAATTAAATTTAATTTAATTTGATTTCATTTAATTTCATTTAATTCCTGGCTCATCCCGATGCCCAGCAGGGGGCGCTGAGGGATCGGGAATGGGAATTTTGGGAATTTTTATCCCATTTTTCCCCATTTATTCCCATTTTTTCCCCAATTTTCTTTCCTTTTTTTCCCATTTTTTTCCCCATTTTTTCCCAGTTTTTCCTGCTTTTTCCCCTGATTTTATCTCCTTTTTTTCCCTCTTCTTTCCCAATTTTTTTTCCTCTTTTTCCCAAATTTTCCAGGTTATTTTTCAATTATTTTTTTCCTGAGTTTCCCCCAATTTTTCATGATTTTTTCCCAATTTTTCCTGATTTTATCTCCTTTTTTCCCTGATTTTTTTCCTCTTTTTTTCAAGTTTTTCCAGGTTATTTTTCCATTTTTTTATCCTGACTTTTTCCCAATTTTTCCTGATTTTTTCCCAATTTTTCAGGTTATTTTTCCATTTTTCTTTTGAGTTTTTCCCAATTTTTCCTGATTTTTTTCCCCAGTTTTTCCGGGTTTTATCTCCTTTTTTTTCCCTTTTTTCCCAATTTTTTTTGCAAATTTTTCCAGGTTATTTTTCCACCTTTTTTCCTGACTTTTTCCCAATTTTTCCTGTTTTTTTCCCCTGATTTTATCTCTTTTTTCCTGATTTTTTACCCATTTTTTCCTGGTTTTATGTCCATTTTTTCCCTCTTTTTTCCCAATTTTTCCCCTCTTTTTTCCAAGTTTTTCCAGGTGATTTTTCCAGGTTTTTTTCTAAGTTTTACCCAATTTTTTCCAGATTTTTTCCCCAATTTTTCCTGATTTTATCTCCTTTATTTCCCTCTTTTTTCCCATTTTCTTTCCTCTTTTTCCCAAATTTTTCCAGGTTATTTCTCCATTTTTTCCCTGAGTTTTTCCCAAATTTTTCCAGATCTTTCCCCCAATTTTTCCTGTTTTTTTTTTCCCTGATTTTATCTCTTTTTTCCTGTTTTTTACCCAATTTTTCCTGGTTTTATCTCCTTTTTTTCCCCTCTTTTTTCCCATTTTTTTTCCTCTTTTACCAATTTTTTTCTGATTTTTTTCCCAGATTTTATCTCTTCTTTCCTTATTATTTTTCCCAGTTTTTCCTGATTTTATCTCCTATTTTCCCCACTTTTTTCCCCATTTTTTTCCTGATTTTCCCAAGTTTTTCCAGGTTATTTTTCCTTTTTTTTTTCCAGAGTTTCCCCCAATTTTTTTCCAGATTTTTTCCCCAATTTTTCCTGTATTTTTCCCCTGATTTTATCTCTTTTTTCCTGATTTTTTCCCCAATTTTTCCTGGTTTTATCTCCTTTATTTCCCTCTTTTTTCCCAATTTTTTTCCTCTTTTTTCCAAATTTTTCCAGGTTATTTCTCCATTTTTTTTCTTGAGTTTTTACCAATTTTTTCCAGATTTTTTTCCCATTTTTCCTGCTTTTTTTCCCCTGATTTTGTCTCTTTTTTCCTGATTTTTTTCGTCTTTTTTTCCCACTTTTTCCCAGTCATTCCCATTTTTTTTTAAGGAATTCCAAACCCTGGACACAGGGAATGAATCCCTGATTCCATCGGCCACGGATGGATCGGATTTTAGGGAATTTTGTGAATTTTGTGAAAAAGTAGGGGAAAAATGGGAATAAAACAGCCCCATTGTGACAGTGCTGCCTGAGGGGGGGAAAACCTCAGAAAAATTGGGAAAAACCTCCGAAAAACTGGGAAAAAAAATGGAAAAAACTGGGAAAAAATGGGAAAAATTGGGAAAATTGGACGGGGAAATGGGAAAAATGGGGGGAAATGGAGAAAAAAATGGGAATTTTGGGAAAAAAAATGGGAAAAAACAGAGAAAAAATGGGAAAAAAACAGCCCCGCTGTGCCAGCGCTGCCTGGGGGGGGGAAAACTGAGGAAAAAACTGGGAAAAACCTGGGAAAAACTGGGAAAAAGGTAGGGAAAAGTGAGGGGGAAATGGGAATTTTGGGAAAAAGTAGGGAAAAATGGGAAAAAGCAGCCCCAGAGTGACAGGGAAACCTTGTGGGTGATTTGAAGTCCTGGTGAGGCCTGAGGGGGTGAAAATTGGGAAAAACTGGGAAAAACCTCAGAAAAAGTGGGAAAAACAGGGAAAAACTGGGAAAATTGGACGGGGAAATAAGAAGAATGGGGGGAAATGGGGAAAAAATGGGAATTATTGGGAAAAATTGAGAAAAAGTAGGGGGAAAATGGGAATAAAACAGCCCCTCTGTGACAGTGCTGCCTGAGGGGGGGAAACTGAGGAAAACTGGGAAAAACCTGGGAAAAACTGGGGAAAACTGGGAAAAACTGGGAAAAAGGTAGGGAAAAGTGAGAGGGGAATGGGAATTTTGGGAAAAAACAGGGAAAAATGGGAAAAAGCAGCCCCAGAGTGGCAGGGAAACCTTGTGGGTGATTTGAGGTGCTGGTGAGGCCTGAGGGGGGAAAAGCCTCAGAAAAACCTCGGAAAAAGTGGGAAAAATTGGGAAAAAACTGGGAAAAATTGGGAAAAAGGTAGGGGAAAGGTAGGGGGAAATGGGAATTTTGGGAATTATTGGGAAATATTGGGAAAAAGTAGGGGGAAAATGGGAAAAAGCGGCCCCAGAGTGGCAAGGAAACCTTGTGGGTGATTTTAGGTGCTGGTGAGGCCTGAGGGGGGGAAAACCTTGGAAAACAGGGAAAAACCTAGGGAAAACCGGAAAAACAACAGAAAAAACACAGAAAACAGGGAAAAACTGGAAAAAAAAATAGGGAAAATTGAGGGGGAAATGGGAAATATTGGGAAAAAACAAGGAAAAATGGGAAAAAGCAGCCCCAGAGTGACAGGGAAACCTTGTGGGTGATTTGAGGTGCTGGTGAGGCCTGAGGGAAAATTCCAAACCCTGAAACTTGGAACTGTGTTTATCCCTGAATTCCTGGAAGTTTTCTGGGATAGTTTGGAATTACCTGAGCTCGGGAAATCCAAGGACGATCCATGAAATTCCTTCGGCTCCGCCATTCCCGCGTCCTTCGGCTCCGCCATTCCCGAGCTTCCGTTTCCCGCCAATTTCATGAGGGGAAGCGCCTGACGACAGCGCCCCCTGCTGGGCCAAGTGCTGAGGCGGGAAAAGCTCGCGAAACTGGGAAAAACCTCGGGAAAACCTCGGGAAAACTGGGAAAAATCTCAGAAAAACTGGGAAAAAGGTAGGGAAAAGTGAGGGGGAAATGGGAATTTTGGGAAAAACCAGGGAAAAATGGGAAAAAGCAGCCCCAGAGTGGCGGGAAACCTTGTGGGTGATTTGAGGTGCTGGTGAGGCCTGAGGGGGGGAAAAATTGGGAAAAACTGGGAAAAAACTTTAGACAAACTGGGAGAATTGGAGAGGGAAATGGGAAAAATGGGGGGAAATGGAGAAAAAAATGGGAATTTTGGGAAAAAATGGGAAAAAACAGGGAAAAAATGGGAAAAACAGCCCCGCTGTGACAGTGCTGCCTGAGGGGGGGGAAAACTGAGGAAAACTGAGGAAAACTGGGAAAAACCTGTGAAAAACTGGGAAAAAGGTAGGGAAAAGTGAGGGGGAAATGGGAATTTTGGGAAAAAGTAGGGAAAAATGGGAAAAAGCAGCCCCAGAGTGGCAGGGAAACCTTGTGGGTGATTTGAGGTGCTGGTGAGGCCTGAGGGGGGGAAAATTGGGAAAAACTGGGAAAAACTGGGAAAAAACTTTAGACAAACTGGGAGAATTGGAGGGGGAAATGGGAAAAATGGGGGGAAATGGAGAAAAAAATGGTAATTTTGGGAAAAATTGGGAAAAAAAAGCCCCGCTGTGACATGCTGCCTGAGGGGGGGGGAAACTGAGGAAAACTGCGAAAAACCTCGGAAAAACTGGGAAAAAGGTAGGGAAAAGTGAGGGGGAAATGGGAATTTTGGGAAAAAGTAGGGAAAAATGGGAAAAAGCAGCCCCAGAGTGGCAGAGAAACCTTGTGGGTGATGTGAGGTGCTGGTGTTGTCTGAGGGGTGGAAAAATTGGGAAAAACAGGGAAAAACCTCGGAAAAAGTGGGAAAAACTGGGAAAAACTGGGAAAATTGGACGGGGAAATAAGAAGAATGGGGGAAATGGGGAAAAAATGGGAATTTTAGGAAAAATTGAGAAAAAGTAGGGGGAAAATGGGAATAAAACAGCCCCACTGTGACGGTGCTGCCTGAGGGGGGGAAAATGAGGAAAACTGGGAAAAACCTCGGAAAAACCTCAGGAAAACTGGGAAAAACTGGGAAAAAGGTAAGGAAAAGTGAGGGGGGAATGGGAAAATTGGGAAATATTGGGAAAAAGAAGGGGAAAAATGGGAAAAAACATTGGGATGGGAAATCTAGGATTGGGATGGAAAATCCGGGATTGGGATGGAATTTCTGGGATTGGGATGGGAAATCTGGGATTGGGATGGAAAATCCGGGATTGGGATGGGAAATCTGGGATTGGGATGGAATTTCTGGGATGGAATCTCTGGGATTGGGATGGAATTTTCCAGGACTGGATCCCATTCCCAGAAAAGCCATTCCCAGTTCAGCATTCCCAGAATTCCCATTCCCACCCATCCCATTCCCAGAATTCCAGGATTTTCCATGGATTTTTCCATGGGATTTGAAGGATCCTCATTTTTTGTGTGAGCAGCAGGGGGAGCTCTGAGATTCCAATTGGATTTTTCCAAACCTCATTCCATAAAAAATTCCAAGGATTTAGTTGGAGTCAGAAATCCAAAGGCAGAAAAACTGGGATAAATCCAAGTTAAAAAGCAGGAAAAAAATGATAAAACAAGGAAAAATCCCGATTTATGGAATAAACATGGAATAAAAACAAAGGAATTGTTCACTCCTCCTCCATTTCTTTTCCTGTCTCCATTCCCCATCCGACCTTTCCGCAGCCTCGGGAACGGCCCCGAGTTCTCCCCTGGAATTCTCTCCGGAATCTTTTCCCGAATAAATCCCGAATGAGGGTTCCCGTTGTTTTCCCGGGGGATTTCAGGAATGGAATCCAATCCCTCCTCCGGCGGATTGTTTGGGAATTATCCGTGCTGGGAATTTCCCCAGCCTCGATCCCAACAGGATTTTCTGGGATTTCAGGATTTTCCGGGATTTCAGGATTTTCCGGGATTTCAGGATTTTCCGGGATTTCAGGATTGTCCAGGATTTCAGGATTTTCTGGGATTTCAGGATTTTCTGGGATTTCAGGATTTTCCGGGATTTCAGGATTTTCTGGGATTTCAGGATTTTCTGGGATTTCAGGATTTTCCGGGATTTCAGGATTTTCTGGGATTTCAGGATTTTCCGGGATTTCAGGATTTTCCGGGATTTCAGGATTTTCTGGGATTTCAGGAATCCAATCCCTCCTCCGGCAGATTGTTTGGGAATTATCCGTGCTGGGAATTTCCCTCGATCCCATCTTTTCACCTCTCCTCGTGTTTTCCTGAGGGTGAAATGGAAATTTTGGGATGTTGGGGAAGCTCGTCCTTTTCCACCATCCCTGCGATTCAGGAGCTGCTTTCCCATCCCATCCCATGGATCCCACTATCCCATGGATCCCATGATCCCATCCCATCCCATGGATCCCATTATCCCATGGATCCCATCTCATCCCATCCCATGGATCCCATGGATCCCATTATCCCATGGATCCCATCCCATCCCATTATCCCATGGATCCCATTATCCCATTATCCCATGGATCCCATTATCCCATCCCATGGATCCCATGGATTCCATCCCATTATCCCATGGATCCCATTATCCCATCCCATCCCATAGATCCCATGATCCCATTATCCCATGGATCCCATTATCCCATCCCATGGATCCCAGTATCCCATTATCTCATTATCCCATGGATCCCATTATCCCATGGATCCCATTATCCCATGGATCCCATGGATCCCATCCCATTATCCCATTATCCCATTATCCCATCCCATGGATCCCATTATCCCATGGATCCCATTATCCCATGGATCCCATCCCATTATCCCATTATCCCATGGATCCCAGTATCCCATTGTCCCATGGATCCCATCCCATTATCCCATTATCCCATTATCCCAGCCCATGGATCCCATTATCCCATGGATCCCATTATCTCATCCCATCCCATTATCCCATGGATCCCATGGATCCCATTATCCCATGGATCCCATTATCCCGTCCCATGGATCCCATTATCCCATCCCATTATCCCATGGATCCCATCCCATTATCCCATGGATCCCATCCCATAGATCCCATTATCTCATCCCATCCCATCCCATCCCATTATCCCATCCCATGGATCCCATGGATCCCATTATCCCATGGATCCCATCCCATTATCCCATGGATCCCATTATCCCATTATCCCATGGATCCCATCCCATCCCATGGATCCCATGGATTCCATCCCATTATCCCATGGATCCCATTATCCCATCCCATCCCATGGATCCCATGATCCCATTATCCCATGGATCCCATTATCCCATCCCATGGATCCCAGTATCCCATTATCTCATTATCCCATGGATCCCATTATCCCATGGATCCCATTATCCCATGGATCCCATTATCCCATCCCATCCCATGGATCCCATTATCCCATTTCATGGATCCCATGGATCCCATCCCATCCCATGGATCCCATTATCCCATTATCCCATCCCATGGATCCCATTATCTCATCCCATCCCATCCCATCCCATCATCCCATCCCATGGATCCCATGGATCCCATTATCCCATGGATCCCATCCCATTATCCCATTATCGCATCCCATGGATCCCATCCCATGGATCCCATGGATCCCATTATCCCATGAATCCCATATTCCCATGGATCCCATTATCCCATTATCCCATTATCCCATCCCATTATCCCATTATCCCATGGATCGCATTATCCCATTACCCCATGGATCCCATTATCCCATGGATCCCATCCCATTACCCCATGGATCCCATTATCCCATGGATCCCATTATCCCATGGATCCCATCCCATTATCCCATGGATCCCATTATCCCATGGATCCCATTATCCCATGGATCCCATCCCATTATCCCATGGATCCCATCCCATTATCCCATGGATCCCATCCCATTATCCCATGGATCCCATTATCCCATGGATCCCATTACCCCATGGATCCCATATTCCCATGGATCCCATCCCATTATCCCATGGATCCCATATTCCCATGGATCCCATATTCCCATGGATCCCATTACCCCATGGATCCCATATTCCCATGGATCCCATATTCCCATGGATTCCATTATCCCATGGATCCCATCCCATTATCCCATGGATCCCAGTATCCCATTATCCCATCCCATGGATCCCATTATCCCATCCCATGGATCCCACATTCCCATGGATCCCATATTCCCATGGATCCCATCCCATTATCCCATTATCCCATGGATCCCATATTCCCATGGATCCCATTATCCCATGGATCCCATATTCCCATGGATCCCATATTCCCATTATCCCATGGATTTCCTGCTGGAAATCCCCCATTTTCACTTTTCCACCTCTAAATCCCTCATTTCTTCCCATCCTTTGAATTTATTTTCTTTTCATTTAATTTTATTATTATTTATTTCGGATTTATTATTTTATGTTATATATATTAAATAGATTTAGATAAATATATTAAATTAAATTAAATCTATTAAATTTTAAATATTATTTATTTTATTTTAATTTAATTTTATTATTATTTATTTGGGAATTATATTTTATTTTGGGATTTAGGAAATACAAAATATTCCAGCTGAAATCTCAGTAATTTGTATTTTCTGTATTCCTGTCATCCCAAATCCTGGATTTCCATAGGATTTTAAGGATCATCCCCTTGGTTACACCAAACCCCATTCAAAGATTTATATTTTTTGGGATTTATAATTTTATTTTATTTTAAATATATTAAATATATTAAAATAAATATATTAAATTAAATCAAATCTATTAAATTTTCAATATTATTTATTTTATTTTAATTTAATTTTATTATTTTGGGGGGGGATTTATTATTTTATTTTATTTTAAATATATTAAATATATTAAAATAAATATATTAAATTAAATCAAATCTAGTAAATTTTAAATATTATTTATTTTAATTTTATTATTTTGGGGGGATTTATTATTTTATTTTATGTTAAATATATTAAATAGATTTAAATAAATATATTAAACTAAATTAAATCTATTAAATGTTAAATATTATTTTATTTTAATTTAATTTTATTATTTTTGGGGGGATTTATTATTTTATTTTATGTTAAATATATTAAATACATTTACATAAATATATTAAATTAAATTAAATATATTAAATTTTAAATATTATTTATGTTATTTTAATTTAATTTTCTTAAATTTTATTAAATTAAAATTAAAATAAATATATTAAATTAAATCAAATCTATTAAATTTTAAATATTATTTATTTGATTTTAATTTGATTTTATTATTATTTGTTTGGGATTTATTATTTTATTTTATGTTAAATATATTAAATACATTTACATAAATATAATAAATTAAATTATATATAATAATTTTTAAATATTATTGATTTTACTTTAATTTCCAATAATAATATTCCCAATATATTTCCCAATTATCACAGAATATTCCCAATATTTCCCAGTTATCACAGAATATTCCCAATATTTTTCCCAATAATCACAGAATATTCCCAATATTTTTCTCAATATATTTCCCAATTATTCCAGGACATATGGGGACAGTATAAAATCCATAGGATTAAAACTGGAAAATGAATAATACATGGAATTCCAGGATTTATGGGAACATTATAAAATCCATAGGATTAAAACTGGAAAATCAAAATAAATTCATTAAAATAAAACCTCCCAGCCCGTTATTAACCAAATCCATCGTTAATTTGAATCCCTGGAATTTAGGTTGGAACATTCTGGTCTAGAACCTTCCAATTTAAACCATTCCATGATTTTTATATCATTCCCACTCCCTCTGCCTTTCCACATTCCCATCTTTTTTGATTTTCATTTCCAGGAGCAGCTTGTGCGCCAAGCTGAGGCTTCAGCAGCCAAAAAAACACTGGAAAAGGAATAATTCCAATTCTTTTTTGGCTTCTGGAAGGATTCGAGGGGCTGAAAACCCTCCCAGGCTTGAGGGAGCCTCCTCAGGGTCATCTCAGCTCTCCTGTTTTTCACTCTCAACTTTGTATTAAGTGTTCTCTTCACAATAAAGAACAAAACAATTCTTTTTCAGCTGGAGAAGCAAGGACAAGCGTTTCAAAACACAGAGAAAAAAATGAATGTGAATCTCGGTGAATCCAAGAGAGCAAACAAAGAGGAAGGGATTTCATAACCTCAAGGTGTGGTTGGAAAATTAATCCTGATATAAAAATGGGCCAAAACTTATAAAAATTTGAAAATAAATACCTAATTCAGCTTTTCGAGCTGTCCAGTCTCTGTTCTGGGTCATCCTCTCAGAGCCCCTGCCGAGGCCTGGGTGAGGTGGGAGCCCATCAAAATGGGGTGGATCCCGTTATCCCATGGATCCCATTATCCTATGGATCCCATCCCATTATCCCAAGGATCCCATTAACCCATGGATCCCATTATCCCATGGATCCCATGATCCCATGGATCCCAAGGATCCCATGATCCCATTATCCCATGGATCCCATCCCATTATCCCATGGATCCCATGGATCCCATTATCCCATGGATCCCATCCCATTATCCCATGGATCCCACTATCCCATGGATCTCATGATCCCATTATCCCATGGATCCCATTATCCAATGGATCCCATCCCATTATCCCATGGATCCCATGATCCCATTATCCCATGGATCTCATGGATCCCATCCCATTATCCCATGGATCCCATTATCCCATGGATCCCATCCCATCCCATGGATGGGATGCCCATACCTCAGGGTGGAATGGCAGGAGCTCCCTCATGGCAGCGAGGTGTGAGTCCCTCATGGCAGCGAGGTTTGAGTCCCTCATGGCAGCGAGGTTTGAGTCCCTCATGGCAGTGAGGTGTGAGTCCCTCATGGCAGCGAGGTGTGAGTCCCTCATGGCAGCGAGGTGTGAGTCCCTCATGGCAGTGAGGTGTGAGTCCCTCATGGCAGCGAGGTGTGAGTCCCTCATGGCAGCGAGGTGTGAGCTCCCTCATGGCAGTGAGGTGTGAGTCCCTCATGGTGGCGAGGTTTGAGTCCCTCATGGCAGCGAGGTTTGAGTCCCTCATGGCAGCGAGGTTTGAGTCCCTCATGGCAGCGAGGTTTGAGCTCCCTCATGGCAGCGAGATGTGAGTTCCCCATGGCAGCGAGATGTGAGTTCCCCATGGCAGCGAGGTGTGAGTCCCTCATGGCAGCGAGGTGTGAGTCCCTCATGGTGGTGAGGTTTGAGTCCCTCATGGCAGCGAGGTTTGAGTCCCTCATGGCAGCGAGGTTTGAGTCCCTCATGGCAGCGAGGTTTGAGTCCCTCATGGTGGCGAGGTGTGAGTCCCTCATGGCAGCGAGGTTTGAGTCCCTCATGGCAGCGAGGTGTGAGTCCCTCATGGCAGCGAGGTGTGAGTCCCTCATGGTGGCGAGGTTTGAGCTCCATCCTGGCGGCGAGGCACAAGCTCCCTCACGGCAGCGAGGTTTGAGTCCCTCATGGCGGCGAGGTGTGAGTCCCTCATGGTGGTGAGGTTTGAGCTCCCTCATGGTGGTGAGGTTTGAGTCCCTCATGGCAGTGAGGTTTGAGTCCCTCATGGCAGCGAGGTGTGAGTCCCTCATGGCAGCGAGGTTTGAGTCCCTCATGGCAGCGAGGTTTGAGTCCCTCATGGCAGTGAGGTGTGAGTCCCTCATGGCAGCGAGGTGTGAGTCCCTCATGGCAGTGAGGTGTGAGTCCCTCATGGTGGCGAGGTTTGAGTCCCTCATGGCAGCGAGGTTTGAGCTCCCTCATGGCGGTGAGGTGTGAGTCCCTCATGGCAGCGAGGTTTGAGTCCCTCATGGCAGTGAGGTGTGAGTCCCTCATGGCAGCAAGGTGTGAGTCCCTCATGGCGGCGAGGCACAAGCTCCCTCATGGTGGCGAGGTTTGAGCTCCTTCATGGCAGCGAGGTGTGAGTCCCTCATGGCGGCGAGGTGTGAGTCCCTCATGGCAGCGAGGTTTGAGTCCCTCATGGCAGCGAGGTTTGAGCTCCCTCATGGCAGCGAGGTGTGAGTCCCTCATGGCAGCGAGGTGTGAGTCCCTCATGGCGGTGAGGTTTGAGTCCCTCATGGCGGCGAGGTGTGAGTCCCTCATGGCAGCGAGGTTTGAGTCCCTCATGGCGGTGAGGTTTGAGTCCCTCATGGCAGTGAGGTGTGAGTCCCTCATGGCGGCAAGGTTTGAGTCCCTCATGGCAGTGAGGTGTGAGTCCCTCATGGCGGCAAGGTTTGAGTCCCTCATGGCAGCGAGGTTTGAGCTCCATCCTGGTGGCGAGGTGTGAGTCCCTCATGGCAGCGAGACATTGAGCTCCCTCAGGGTGCAGCAGCCCGAGCTCCTCATGGCGGCGTGGCAGGAGCGTTTCATGGCAGAGCAGCACAAGTCCCCTGAGGGCAGAGTGGTGTGAGCTCCGTCCTGGCGGGGATGCATGAGTTCCATCATGGCAGAGAGACGCGAATCCCCTCAGGACAAAAAGGCCCCGAATCCCCTCAGGACAAAAAGGCGCGAATCCCTTCATGGAAGAGGCGCAAATCCCCTCACGGCAGAGGCGCGAGCCCCCTCAGGACAAGAAGGCCCCGAATCCCCACAGGACAAAAAGGCCCCGAATCCCCTCAGGGCAAAAAGGCCCCGAATCCCCACAGGACAAAAAGGCCCCGAATCCCCTCAGGACAAAAAGGCCCCGAATCCCCTCAGGGCAAAAAGGCCCCGAATCCCCTCAGGACAAAAAGGCGGGAATCCCCTCAGGGCAAAAAGGCCCCGAATCCCCTCAGGGCAAAAAGGCCCCGAATCTCCTCAGGACAAAAAAGGCCCCGAATCCCCTCAGGACAAAAAGGCCCCGAATCCCCTCAGGGCAAAAAGGCCCCGAATCCCCTCAGGGCAAAAAGGCCCCGAATCTCCTCAGGGCAAAAAGGCCCCGAATCCCCTCAGGACAAAAAGGCGGGAATCCCCTCAGGGCAAAAAGGCCCCGAATCCCCTCAGGGCAAAAAGGCCCCGAATCTCCTCAGGACAAAAAAGGCCCCGAATCCCCTCAGGACAAAAAGGCCCCGAATCCCCTCAGGGCAAAAAGGCCCCGAATCCCCTCAGGGCAAAAAGGCCCCGAATCTCCTCAGGACAAAAAAGGCCCCGAATCCCCTCAGGACAAAAAGGCCCCGAATCCCCTCAGGGCAAAAAGGCCCCGAATCCCCTCAGGACAGAGGCGCGAATCCCCTCAGGGGAAGAGGCGCAAATCCCCTCACGGAAGAGGCGGGAATCCCCCTCAGAACAAAAAGGCGCGAGGCCCCTCACGCCAGAGGCAGGAGCCCCCTCATGGAAGAGGCGCGAATCGCCTGAGGACAGAGGCAGGAGCCCCCTCAGGGCAAAAAGGCCCCGAATCGCCTCAGGACAGAAGCGCGAGCCCCTCATGGAAGAGGCACGAATCCTCTCATGGCAGAGGCGGGAGCCCCCTCAGAACAAAAAGGTGCGAATCCCCTTCAATGCAGAGGCGGGAATCCCCTCAGGACAGAGGCACGAATCCCCTCACGGAAGAGGCGGGACCCCCCTCAGAACAAAAAGGCGCGAGGCCCCTCATGGCAGAGGCGGGAGCCCGCTCAGGAGAAAAAGGCGCGAATCCCCTCAGGACAGAGGCAGGAGCCCCCTCATGGCGGCAAGGCGCGAGCCCCCTCAGAACAAAAAGGCGCGAATCCCCTCAGGGCAAAAGGGCGCGAATCCCCTCAGGACAAAAAGGCCCCGAATCCCCTCAGGGCAAAAAGGCCCCGAATCCCCTCAGGGGAAGAGGCGCAAATCCCCTCACGGAAGAGGTGGGAATCTCCCTCAGAACAAAAAGGCGCGAGGCCCCTCACGCCAGAGGCAGGAGCCCCCTCATGGAAGAGGCGCGAATCGCCTGAGGACAGAGGCAGGAGCCCCCTCACGGAAGATGCGCGAGCCCCCTCAGGGCAAAAAGGCCCCGAATCGCCTCAGGACAGAAGCGCGAGCCCCTCATGGAAGAGGCACGAATCCTCTCATGGCAGAGGCGGGAGCCCCCTCAGAGCAAAAAGGTGCGAATCCCCTTCAATGCAGAGGCGCGAATCCCCTCAGGACAGAGGCGCGAATCCCCTCAGGACAGAGGCGCGAATCCCCTCAGGACAGAGGCGCGAATCCCCTCACGGCAGTGGCGGGACCCCCCTCAGAACAAAAAGGCGCGAGGCCCCTCATGGCAGAGGCGGGAGCCCCCTCAGGAGAAAAAGGCGCGAATCCCCTCAGGACAGGGGCAGGAGCCCCCTCATGGCAGAGGCAGGAGCCCCCTCATGGCGGCAAGGCGCGAGCCCCCTCAGGACAAAAAAGCCCCCAATCGCCTGAGGGCAGAGGCGCGAATCCCCTCACGGAAGAGGCGGGAGCCCCCTCAGAACAAAAAGGCGCGAATCCCCTCAGGGCAAAAGGGCGCGAATCCCCTCAGGGCAGAGGCGCGAGCCCCCTCAGGACAAAAAGGCCCCGAATCCCCTCAGGGCAAAAAGGCGGGAATCCCCTCACGGCAGAGGCGCGAATCCCCTCACGGAAGAGGCGAGACCCCCCTCAGAACAAAAAGGTGCGAGGCCCCTCATGGCAGAGGCGGGAGCCCCCTCAGGAGAAAAAGGCGCGAATCCCCTCAGGACAGGGGCAGGAGCCCCCTCATGGCAGAGGCAGGAGCCCCCTCATGGCGGCAAGGCGCGAGCCCCCTCAGGACAAAAAGGCCCCCAATCACCTGAGGGCAGAGGCGCGAATCCCCTCACGGAAGAGGCGGGAGCCCCCTCAGAACAAAAAGGCGCGAATCCCCTCAGGGCAAAAAGGTGCGAATCGCCTCAGGGCAGAGGCACGAGCCCCCTCACGAAAGAGGCAGGAATCCCCTCGGGGCAGAGAGGCGAGAGGAGCGAGCCCCCTCAGAGCAAAAAGGTGCGAGACCCCTCACGGCAGAGGCGGGAGCCTCCTCATGGAAGAGGCGCGAATCCGCTCATGGCAGAGGCGCGAATCCCCTCATGGAAGAGGCGCGAATCCGCTCATGGCAGAGGCGGGAGCCCCCTCATGGCGGCAAGGCGCGAGCCCCCTCATGGAAGATGCACGAGCCCCCTCAGGACAAAAAAGCCCCCAATCGCCTGAGGGCAGAGGCGCGAATCCCCTCACGGAAGAGGCGGGAGCTCCCTCAGAACAAAAAGGCGCGAATCCCCTCAGGGCAAAAGGGCGCGAATCCCCTCAGGGCAGAGGCGCGAGCCCCCTCACGAAAGAGGCGGGAATCCCCTCGGGGCAGAGAGGCGAGAGGAGCGAGCCCCCTCAGAGCAAAAAGGTGCGAGACCCCTCACGGCAGAGGCGGGAGCCTCCTCATGGAAGAGGCGCGAATCCGCTCATGGCAGAGGCGGGAGCCCCCTCAGGGCAAAAAGGTGCGAATCCCCTCACGGCAGAGGCGGGAATCCCCTCAGGGCAGAGGCGCGAGCCCCCTCACGCAAAAGGCGGGAGCCCCCTCAGGGCAAAAAGGCGCGAATTGCCTCAGGACAGGGGCGAATCCCTTCAGGACAGAGACGCGAGCCCCCTCATGGCGGCGAGGCTCGAGTCCCCTCAGCTCCCTCATGGGATCGGCTGAGGGCCGGGAGCGCGAGGAACCCTCGGAGGATCAATGGGTGCCGAAACCCCCTCAGGACGTCCGATCATGGCCGAAGGTCGCGAAACTCAGAGTCTACGGGAGCTGAAACCCTTCAGGTAACTGCTGAGGGGGCTGTAATAATTAGTGGTGTCTGATAAACCCCTCCCAGGGTTTGCTGAAGGCTGGGTGGGATGAGAGGTCTGAAAGCCTCACGGGTGTGTTGAGGGCTCTGAAACCCTTCATGGGTCTGCTGAGTGGGTTGGAACATCTCCCGGGTGTGCTGAGACCACTCCCGGGTGCACCGAGACCCCTCCCGGGTGTTCCCAGATCCCTCCCGGGTGTTCCCAGACCCTTCCCGGGTGTACTGAAGGTGCTCAGACCCCTCCCGGGTGCACCGAGACCCCTCCCCGGTGTACTGAGGGTGCTGAGACCCCTCCCGGGTGTCCTGAGTCCCCTCCCGGGTGCTCTGAGACCCCTCCCGGGTGTACCGAGGGTGCCGAGACCCCTCCCGGGTGTACCGAGACCCCTCCCGGGTGCTCTGGGACCCCTCCCAGGTGTACTGAGGGTGCTGAGACCCCTCCCGGGTGTCCTGAGTCCCCTCCCGGGTGCTCTGAGGGTCCTGAGACCCCTCCCGGGTGTCCTGAGGGTGCTGGAACCTCTCCCGGGTGCTCTCAGACCCCTCCCGGGTGTACCGAGACCCCTCCCGTGTGTTCTGAGACCCCTCCCGGGTGTTCCCAGACCCTTCCCGGGTGTACTGAGGGTGCTCAGACCCCTCCCGGGTGCTCTGAGACCCCTCTCGGGTGTACCGAGACCCCTCCCGGCTGCTCTGAGACCCCTCCCGGGTGCACTGAGACCCCTCCCGGGTGCTCTGAGACCCCTCCCGGGTGCACTGAAACCCCTCCCGGGTGCACTGAGACCCCTCCCGGGTGCTCTGAGACCCCTCCCGGGTGTACTGAGGGTGCCGAGACCCCTCCCGGGTGTACCGAGACCTCTCCCGGGTGTACCGAGACCCCTCCCGGGTGCTCTGGGACCCCTCCCAGGTGTACTGAGGGTGCTGAGACCCCTCCCGGGTGTCCTGAGACCCCTCCCGGGTGCTCTGAGGGTACTGAGACCCTCCCGGGTGTACCGAGACCCCTCCCGTGTGTTCTGAGACCCCTCCCAGGTGTGCCGAGACCCCTCCCGGGTGTCCTCAGACCCCTCCCGGGTGCACCGAGACCCCTCCCCGGTGTACTGAGGGTACTGAGACCCCTCGCGGGTGTCCCGAGACCCCTCCCGGGTGTCCTGAGACCCCTCCCGGGTGCTCTGAGACCCCTTCCGGGTGCACCGAGACCCTTCCCGGGTGTCCTGAGGGTGCTGGAACCTCTCCCGGGTGCTCTGAGACCCCTCCCGAGGGTGGCCGAGGGTGCTGAGACCCCTCCCGGGTGTACCGAGATCCCTCCTGGGTATACCGAGATCCCTCCCGGGTGTACCGAGACCCTTCCCGGCTGCTCTGAGACCCCTCCCGGGTGTACCGAGACCCTTCCCGGGTGCTCTGAGGCTGCTGAGACCCCTCCCGGGTGTCCTGAGACCCCTCCCGGGTGTGCCGAGACCCTCCCGGGTGTTCCCAGACCCCTCCCGGGTGTGCCGAGACCCTCCCGGCTGCTCTGAGACCCCTCCCGGGTGTTCCCAGACCCCTCCCGGATGCTCTGAGACCCCTCCCGGGTGCTCTGAGACCCCTCCCGGGTGCTCCCAGACCCCTCCCGGGTGTTCCCAGACCCCTCCCGGGTGCTCTGAGACCCCTCCCGGCCGTTCTGAGGCTGCTGCCGCCCCTCGGGCCCCTCCGGCCGAGCTCCCCGGAACCTCTCCCGGCCGCTCCCCCCCGGGGCTTTGCGCGGGAACGCGTGAGGGGCGCGCGGCTCTCCCTGAGGGGCGGCCGAGCTCCCTCCATCTTGTGAGCCCCGTCCCGCCCGCTTCCTCCCTCCCTCCCTCTCTCCCTCCTCCTCCTCTCTCCCTCCTCCTCCTCCTCCTCCTCCTCCTCCTCCTCCTCCTCCTCCTCCTCGTCATTGTCTGCGAGCGGCGGCGGCGGCGTTTATAAGGCGGCGGGCATTGCCCGGATGTGAGCGGCGGGCGATGCGGCTGCCCGGGCGGGATGCGATCGGCCGCGGCTCGGCGGGGGAGGCCGCGCTGCTGAGCCGGAGGAGGCGGCGGGCGCTGCTCTAAACTTGGATCAAGTTGGGGAAAACGGGCGGCCCCGCGCTCCCCCGAGGGGGGAGTCGCTTGCTTTTGCTTTTTTATTTTTGTGGTTTTTTTTTTTTCGGGATTTGGGGTTTTTTTTTGGGTTTTTTTTTTTTGGTTGTTTTGGAAGGACGAGGGAAAGGGGCAAGTCCCCGAGAGCCGCGGCGCACCATGTGTCTGTAAAAACAATAGCGCAAAAGTTACCGGACCTTCTTTTTTATTTTTCTTTTTAATGTTTTTTCCTTGGTTTTAAATTTTTTTAAAATTTTTGAATCTAATTTATATATTTTTTTGGTTTTTTTGGTGGCTGGGCCCTTCCCCAAATCCCAACAAAGCCAGGTGTAGTGTGCCTGTAAAAGCTGTGGAATAACCCGGAGCAGGACTGACACTTTCCCTACTTTTTGGTGGTTTTGGAGGGTCACACACGTGTGAGACAATAAAGCACTTTGGCAGAAGATTCCTCTCTTTTTATTTTGCTTATTTTTATCCATTTTTTTTATCCCCCCTTGGAATATTGTGAACATATTTGTGGCCATTTAAGGTAAAGTTCCGATTTGCTGTTAAGACTAACTTTGTCTGTGTTTTTTATTATTTTTATTTTTATTTTTTTTGCTTTCATTTTTTTTTTTTTTGATTGAAATTGTCGATCCCGATGTGTTATTTAAAAAAGAAAAAGAAAAAAAAAAGTGCAAGTTCCGGGCTGTGTAAATCTATACATTGTGTATATATGTATATATATATCTATACATTGCATCGACACGTGTGGGAGAGGACTCGCCGCTCGATTTCCTAGCGGAAAATGAACTCCAAAGAGTTCTTTTTTAACTCTGTCCGGCCTCGGGGGGTGGAAAAGAGGGAATAAAAGTGGTAAAAGAAGGGTGGGAAAGGCCGGCAGCATCCCTAAAAAAACTCCCGGATAAATCCAAGGGGCTCCTCCGCAAACTTTGCAGCGATGGGGGGAAAAAAAAACCAGCTGAGATCCGAAACAAAGCGAGATTTTCGATGCCAAAAAGAACAAGAATTCAAAAGAAAAAGGTGAAGCTGAAATCTCCCGTTCCAAAAAGAGACAAAAAAAGGGGATAAAGAGGAAAAAAAAAAAAAAGGGAATTATTTTGGCGTCACGTGCGTTGTATAAACGCTGTTGGCCATGTGTGCGAGGCAGAATCCAGCGTGGAATCCTTGGAAAAGTGCGCTGGGAGCCGAGCTCGGAGCTCCACCAGCGACAGCGCAGGGTACGGAGAGAGGAGGAGGAAGATGAGGAGGAAGGAAGGGAGGCAATTGAGCTTTTTGCCGGCTTCAACTCCTCGATTTTTCCCCTTTTTTTTTAATTTTATTTTCTCTTTTCCCCCCCTTTCCTCCCCTCCCCTCCCCCCGGGCGCTGCCTCCGCACAGGCCCCGGGAGCTGGAGGGATCTCCAGGCCTTCTCCTCCTCCTCCTCCTCTTCCTCCTCCTCCTCTCGGCAAATTAGGAATCGGGGCTAATTGTCCCCCGCTTCCCCCTCCTCCTCCCCCCTTTCCCGGAACCTGCACTTTGCTGCTCGCCAGGGCTTTTTTTTTGGGCTGCTTTTGATTTTTTTTTGGGCTGCTTTTGATTTTTTTTGGGTGGTTTTTATTTATTTTTTCCGGTTTTTTTTTAATTTTTTTGTGGTTTTTTTTTAATTTTTTTCTCTGTTTTTTTAAATTTTTTTTTTGGTGGTTTTTATTTATTTTTTCCATTTTTTTAATTTTTTTTGTGTTTTTTTTAATTTTTTTGGTCTTTTTAAATTTTTTTGGTCTTTTTAAATTTTTTTGTGGTTTTTTAAAATTTTTTTTGCGGTTTTTCTATATTTTTTGGTGTTTTTTTTATTTTTTGCTGTTTTTTTATTTTTTGGTGTTTTTTTAATTTTTTTGTGTTTTTTCTTCATTTTTTGGGGGTGTTTTTTATTTCTTTTTTTTTTGTATTTTTAATTCTTTTGGTTTTTTGTTTGTTTTTTTGGCTGGTTTCTATTTCTTGTGTTTTTTTAATTTTTTCCTGTTTTTTCATTTTTTGGATATTTTTTACTTTTTCCTGTATTTTTTTAATTTTCTTGTGTTTGTTTAATTTTTTTGCGTATTTTTAAACTTTTTATATGTGGGGGTTTTTTTTTAATTTAATTTTTTGGGGGTATTTTTTATTTTTTTGGTATTTTTTATTTTTTGTGTATTTTCAATTTTTTTGTGTACGTTTCATTTTTTGTGTCTGTTTACTATTTTGTGCATTTTTAATTTTTTTTGGTATTTTTTTAATTTTTTCTGCATTTTTTGTATTTTAAATTTCTTTTTCATGCTTTTTAATTTTTTTGTATTTTTTTTGTGTGCATTTTTAATTTTTTTGTACATTTTAAATTTTTTTTTTTTGTATATTTTTAATTTTTTTTATGTTTCATATTTTTTATTTTGCTGGGTTTTTTTCCTCCTCTCTCTCTTCCCTTTCTTCCCATGAAAAAAGGGGAATTAAAAAAGTTGGGAGAGGATGTTTTTAGTTTTTCCCTGGGAATCCTCATTCATTCCTGAACCTCCTGTTGCATAAATGATTCTCCACCACAGAACCTCGAATTTTTATTTTCTCCTCCAGATTTACCTTTAAAAACTGAATTTCCTCAGGTTTGCCTCTTTATAAACCCAACATCACTTTCATTTTTATTATTATTATTATTTTTTCCCGTTATTTTAATTTTTCCTGCCTTTCCACCTTATATTTTTTATTCCCCTTTTTCATTTCAACCACCCCAACCCTTTTTTCCCCTTATTCCAAAAATCAAAATCTGATTTTTTTTTTGGTTTTTCCTGCCAAGCTCGGGGTTTCTGATTGCGCTTATTTCCATGTTTCCAGGTTTGTGTGATTTTGCTAAAAAATGCATCACCAACAGCGAATGGCTGCCTTAGGGACGGACAAAGAACTCAGTGATTTACTGGATTTCAGCGCGGTAAGAAATTAAAAACAGCTGCAAAACACCCAAAAAAAACAACAAAAAAACCAAAATATCTTCCAGCTGCTCTGTTCAAAACAACCAAAAAAAAAACCCAGCCAAAAATACAAAAAAACCTCATTTTTATCAAGAAAAATTGGAATCAGATCAATCAATATTCAATTTATTCCAAATAAAAATCAATCCAAAGTGGAAATATTTGGAATTTTTCCCATTGTTCCTGCTGGGAGATGCGGGAACGTTTCCTGTCTCCATCCTGCCAAAAAAAAACCCCCAAAAACCCCAAAATCCTGCAGCTTCCTCAGCCCTAATTGCACTTTGATCTAATTAATGGCTAACGAGCCGCCCGTGTTCTCGTGTCTCTGATTGCCACATGGAAAGTGCAAAGAAATCCTCGAGTTCCCAACTTTTCCCTCTCCTTCCCTCCGCTCTTCCGGCGCTGAAAGAATTCCCTGATGGCATCTGGGAGGGGAGGTTTGGGGTAAAAATGGGAGTTTTGGGTTAAAAATGGGAATTTTGGGTTAAAAATGGGAGTTTTGGGTTAAAAAATGAGAATTTTGGGTTAAAAAATGGGAATTTATGGTTAAAAAATGAGATTTTTGGGTTAAAAATGGGAATTTAGGGTTAAAAAATGGGAGTTTTGGGTTAAAAATGAGAATTTTGGGTTAAAAAAATGAGAATTTACGGTTAAAAATGAGAATTTTGGGTTAAAAAATGGGAGTTTTGGGTTAAAAAATGGGAGGTTTGGGTTAAAAAATTGGGGGTTTTGGAAAAAAATTGGGAGTTTTGGGTTAAAAATGGGAATTTAGGGTTAAAAAATGGGAGGTGTGGGTTAAAAAATGGGAGTTTTGGGTTAAAAATGGGAATTTTGGGTTAAAAAATTGGGGGTTTTGGAAAAAAATTGGGAGTTTTGGGTTAAAAATGGGAATTTTGGGTTAAAAATGAGAATTTTGGGTTATAAATGGGATTTTTGGGTTAAAAAATGGGAGGTCTGGGTTAAAAAATTGGGGGTTTTGGGTTAAAATATGGGAGGTTTGGGTTAAAAAATGAGAATTTTGGGTTAAAAAATGGGAGTTTTGGGTTAAAGAATGGGAGTTTTGGGTTAAAAGATGGGAATTTTGGGTTAAAGAATGGGAGTTTTGGGTTAAAAATGGGAGGTTTGGGTTAAAAGATGGGAGTTTTGGGTCAAAAAATGGGAATTTTGGGTTAAAAATGGGAATTTTGGGTTAAAAAATTGGGGGTTTTGGAAAAAAATTGGGAGTTTTGGGTTAAAAAATGGGAGTTTTGGGTTAAAAAATGAGAATTTTGGGTTAAAGAATGAGGATTTTGGGTTATAAATGGGAGTTTTAGGTTAAAACATGGGAATTTTGAGTTAAAAAATGGGAATTTTGGGTTAAAAAATGGGATTTTTGGGTTAAAGAATGGGAGTTTTGGGTTAAAAATGAGAATTTTGGGTTATAAATGGGATTTTTGGGTTAAAAAATGGGAGGTTTGGGTTAAAAATTGGGGGTTTTGGAAAAAAAATGGGAGTTTTGGGTTAAAAAATGGGAGGTTTGGGTTAAAAAATGGGAATTTAGGGTTAAAAAATGGGAGGTTTGGGTTAAAAATGAGAATTTTGGGTTAAAAATGGGAGTTTTGGGTTAAAAATGGGAGTTTTGGGTTAAAAATGGGAGCTTTGGGTTAAAAAATGGGAGTTTTAGGTTAAAAATGGGAGCTTTGGGTTAAAAAATAGGAGTTTTAGGTTAAAAAATGGGAGTTTTAGGTTAAAAAATGAGAATTTTGGGTTAAAGAATGAGAATTTTGGGTTATAAATGGGAGTTTTAGGTTAAAACATGGGAATTTTGAGTTAAAAAATGGGAATTTTGGGTTAAAAAATGGGAGTTTTGGGTTAAAGAATGAGAATTTTGGGTTAAAAAATGGGAATTTTGGGTTAAAAAATGGGAATTTTGGTTTGAAAAATGGGAATTTTGGGTTTCCCCCCCCTTTTTTTCCCGGCTCTGCTCCGGACTCGTGCACTTGTCGAGTTTTGTCAGGTTCCCCCTCCCCCTGCAGGCCCTCCCCACCCCCAAAAATGTCAGGAATATCTCCGCATCCCTCCGGAATTTATTTTAGGGAAGAGCTTTTCCCTGGGAGAGACAAATC
>CM063636.1:83005321-83049132 GCA_032357785.1 Periparus ater
ATTTTTAGATGTTTTCACCTCCTGTGAGCAGCGGGAAGAACGGCCCAACTTCCCTGGCCAGTGGACACTTCAGTGGCTCCAGTATGTAACAATTATTGCATTCATTATCTTAATTATTAAATCAAATTGGAATCATTTTGATCTGTTCTCGAATCCCTGCTGGAAATGTTGGCATTTGTTGATCCCTGAGCTTTGTTGTGGTGATTTCGTCTCCGAGCGGGAGCGGATTCGTCGGGATTGCCGCGGAATTATCGCTCACAGCCCCTTCTTATTCCCATTTTATTATTATTATTATTATTAATAATTAATGATTGCTGAGCGCTGCTTCTTATTCCCATTTTTTATTACCATTATTTTTTTAATTATTATTATTTTTATTATTATTTTTATTATTATTTTATTATTATTATTGCTGAATGCAGGTTCTTATTCCCATTTTTTATTAGCATTATTTTTTAATTATTATTATTTTTATTATTATTATTTTATTATTATTATTGCTGAGTGTAGGTTCTTATTCCCATTTTTTGTCATTATTATCATTATTATTATTTTATTATTATTATTATTGCTGAGTGCAGGTTCTTATTCCCATTTATTTATTACCATTATTTTTTTCATTATTATTATTTTTATTATTTTTATTTTTATTATTATTTTATTATTATTATTGCTGAGTGCAGGTTCTTATTCCCATTTATTCTCGTTATCATAATTATCATTATTATTATTTTATTATTATTATTATTGCTGAGTGTAGGTTCTTATTCTCATTTTTATCATTATTCTCATTATTATCATTATTATTATTATTATTTTATTATTATTATTATTATTGCTGAGTGTAATCTCTTATTCCCATTTATTCTCATTATTATCATTATTCTCATTATTATAATTATTATTATTATTATTATTGCTGAGTGTAATCTCGTATTCACATTTTTATTATTATTGTTATTATTTTATTATTATTATTAATATCTCAGCACCAGTTCTTATTCTTTTTTATCGTTATTATCATCATTATTATTTTTATTATTATTATTATTGCTAAATAATAATTCTTATTCTCATTTTTATCATTATTATCATTATTATTTTCATTATTATTACTATTATTATTTCTAAGTGCAGGTTCTTATTCTCATTTATTCTCATTATTATTATTATTATTATTGCTAAATAATAATTCTTATTCTCATCTTTTACCATTATTCTCACTTTTTATCATTATTATCATTATTATTTTCATTATTATTACAATTATTATTATTATTTCTAAGTGCAGGTTCTTATTCTCATTGATTCTCATTATTATTATTAATTATTAATTATTATTATTATTATTGTTGTTATTCCCACAAAGCTGGGAAGTTTCCAGAGCATTCTTATTTATTTCTGATTTAATTTTTATATAAAAACCCGGATTTCTCCCCCAATTTAATCAATTAAAATAATTCCAGTTTTCCAGCAGATTCCTCTTTTTCCACGGAAAAACATTCCCCGATATTTTTTGGGATTGAAAACATTCCAGGGATTTGTTTTCCCGTTAAAAACCGGGAATTTGGGTTTTTTCAGGTATTTTGGGTGATGTTTGAGGAATTCCAGGAATTGCGGCGTTTTCCGAGAATTCCCTTCGGAACGCGACGATTCCGACCGGGAACTGGGGCCGGGATTTCTTGGGGAGCCTTTGGCACCTTCTGCTCTTTATTCCGGGTTTTTTTTGGGAAAATCCTTTGGATTTCCCATCCCAGGGCCGGATTTCCACTCAAAATTGGATTTTTCCAACTCAAATTCGGGATTTTCCCATCCCAGGGCCGGATTTGTGCTCAAAATTGGATTTTTCCGGCTCAATTTGTGCTCAAAATTGGATTTTTCCGGCTCAATTTGTGCTCAAAATTGCATTTTTCCAACTCAAATTCCGGATTTTTCCCATCCCAGAGCAGGATTTGTGCTCAAAATTTGCTTTTTTTGGCTCAATCCTCCCCTAAATTCCAATATTTTCCCTTCCCAGATCCGCATTTCTGCTCAAAATTTGATATTTCCAACTCCAACTCCGATCTTTCCCATCCCAGAGCCGGATTTGTGCTCAAAATTTGCTTTTTTTGGCTCAATTTGTGCTCAAAATTCGCTTTTTTTCCCGCAATCCTCCCCTAAATTCCGGATTTTCCCATCCCAGAGCAGGATTTGTGCTCAAAATTGGATTTTTCCAACTCAAATTCCGGATTTTCCCATCCCAGGGCAGGATTTGTGCTCAAAATTCGCTTTTTTTGGCTCAATTTGAGCTCAAAATTTGATTTTTCCAACTCCAACTCCGATCTTTCCCATCCCAGGGCCGCATTTCCGCTCAAAATTGGATTTTTAATTTCATTTTTCCAGCTCAATCCTCCAAAATTCCAATATTTTCCCATCCCAGGGCAGGATTTGTGCTCAAAATTGTATTTTTCCGGCTCAATTTGTGCTCAAAATTGGATTTTTCCAACTCAATCCTCCCCTAAATTCCAATATTTTCCTTCCCAGAACAGGATTTTTATTTGGAATTTCCTTTTTAATTTCATTTTTCTGGCTCAATCCTCTCCAAAATTCCTTTTTTTTTCCTTCCCAGATCCGGATTTGTGCTCAAAATTTGCTTTTTCCAACCCAAATTCCGGATTTTTCCCTTCCCAGGGCCGCATTTCTGCTCAAAATTGGATTTTTCCGGCTCAATTTGTGCTCAAAATTTGATTTTTCCAACTCAAACTCCGATCTTTCCCATCCCAGGGCCGCATTTCCACTCAAAATTTGCTTTTTCCAACTCAAATTCCGGATTTTCCCATCCCAGAGCCGCATTTCTGCTCAAAATTTGATTTTTCCGGCTCAATTTCTGCTCAAAATTTGCTTTTTTAGGCTCAATTTGTGCTCAAAATTTGCTTTTTTTGGCTCAATCCTCCCCTAAATTCCAATATTTCCCATCCCAGAGCAGCATTTTTATTTGGAATTTGATTTTTCAGG
The DNA here is from genome assembly GCA_032357785.1 of Periparus ater. NCBI lineage: Eukaryota > Metazoa > Chordata > Aves > Passeriformes > Paridae > Periparus > Periparus ater. The sequence goes on from CM063636.1 coordinate 83,008,316, forward strand.
CTCAATCCTCTCCTAAATTCCAGATTTTCCCATCCCAGATCCGGATTTGTGCTCAAAATTTGATTTTTCCAACTCCAACTCCGATCTTTCCCATCCCAGAGCTGGATTTGTGCTCAGAATTTGCTTTTTTGGGCTCAATTTGTGCTCAAAATTCGCTTTTTTTGGCTCAATCCTCCCCTAAATTCCAATATTTTCCCATCCCAGAGCAGCATTTTTATTTGGAATTTGATTTTTCCAGCTCAATCCTCACCTAAATTCCAGATTTTCCCATCCCAGATCCGGATTTGTGCTCAAAATTTGCTTTTTCCAGCTCAATTTGTGCTCAAAATTCGCTTTTTTAGGCTCAATTTGTGCTCAAAATTTGCTTTTTTTCCCTCAATCCTCCCCTAAATTCCAATATTTTCCTTCCCAGAGCCGGATTTGTGCTCAAAATTGGATTTTTAATTTGATTTTTCCAGCTCAATCCTCCCCTAAATTCCAATATTTTTCCTTCCCAGAGCCGGATTTCTGCTCAAAATTTGCTTTTTTTGGCTCAATTTGTGCTCAAAATTTGCTTTTTCCAACTCAAATTCCGATCTTTTCCTTCCCAGAGCCGGATTTGTGCTCAAAATTTGCTTTTTTTGCCTCAATTTGTGCTCAAAATTCCCTTTTTTTCCCTCAATCCTCCCCTAAATTCCGATATTTTCCCTTCCCAGGGCCGGATTTTTATTTGGAATTTGATTTTCTTGGCTCTATCCTCCCCTAAATTCTGGATTTTTCCCATCCCCAGATCTGCATTTCTGCTCAAAATTGGATTTTTCCAACTCAAATTCCGGATTTTCCCATCCCCGATCCGGATTTGTGCTCAAAATTTGCTTTTTTTGCCTCAATTTGTGCTCAAAATTCCCTTTTTTTCCCTCAATCCTCCCCTAAATTCCCGTTTTTCCTCCTTTTATTCCCATTAAAACTTCCCCAAATCCCCCCAGAAAATTCCCAGAAAATTCCCAGAAAATTTCCAAAATATTCCCAAAAAATTGCCAGAGAATTCCCAGAAGATTCCCAGAAAATTCCCGGAAAATTCCCGGAAAATTCCCGGAAAATTCCCAGAAAATTCCCAGAAAATTCCCAGAAAATTCCCGGAGAATTCCCGGAAAATTCCCAGAAAATTCCCAGAGAATTCCCAAAAAATTCCCGGAAAATTCCCGGAAAATTCCCAAAAAATTCCCAGAAAATTCCCGGAAAATTCCCAAGAAATTCCCAGAGAATTCCTGGAAAATTCCCAGAAAATTCCCGGAAAATTCCCGGAAAATTCCCAGAAAATTTCCAGAAAATTCCCAGAAAATTCCCAGAAAATTCCCAGAAAATTTCCAAAATATTCCCAAAAAATTTCCAGAGAATTCCCAGAAAATTCCCAGAAAATTTCCAGAGAATTCCGAGAAAAGTCCCAGAAAATTCCAAGAGAATTCCTGGAAAATTCCCAGAAAATCCCCGGAAAGTTCCCGGAAAATTTCCGGAAAATTCCCACAAAATTCCCCAAAAATTTCCAGAAAATTCCCAGAAATTTCCCAGAAAATTCCCAGAAAATTCCCGAAAAATTCCCAGAGAATTCCCAGAAAATTTCCAGAAAATTCCCAGAAAATTCCCAGAGAATTCCCAGAGAATTCACAGAAAATTCCCGGAGAATTCCCGGAAAATTTCCGGAAAATTCCCACAAAATTCCCCAAAAATTTCCAGAGAATTCCCAGAAAATTCCCGAAAAATTCCCAGAAAATTCCCAAAAAATTCCCGGAGAATTCCCGGAAAATTCCCAGAGAATTCCCAGAAAATTCCCGGAGAATTCCCGGAAAATTCCCAGAGAATTCCCGGAGAATTCCCGGAAAATTCCCAGAGAATTCCCGGAGAAGTCCCGGAAAATTCCCAGAATCTTCGGGAAAAGGGGAAAAACGAGGGAATTTTTCCTGGAATTTTTCCTGGAATTTTTTCCTGGAATTTTTCTCCTGGACTTTTTGAGCTGAGCTTAAAATCTTTAAAACCAGATTTAGAAATAAAATAAAATAAATTAAATTAATTAAATTAAATTAAATTACATTAATTAAAGTAAAATGAAATAAAATGAAATAAAATAAATTAAGTTAAATAAAATTAAAAAAAATGAAATAAAATAAAATGAAATAAAATAAAAATGAAATAAAATAAAATTAAATTAAATAAAATGAAATAAAATGAAATGAAATGAAATAAAATAAAAATGAAATAAAATAAAATAAAAATAAAATGAAATAAAATGAAATAAAATAAAGTAAAATGAAATAAAATGAAATTAAATGAAATGAAATGAAATAAAATAAATGAAATAAAATAAATGAAATAAAATGAAATGAAATAAAATAAAATAAAATGAAATAAAATAAAGTAAAATAAAATAAAAAAATAAAATAAAAAGCCAAATCCCAAAAATTTTGAATTTTTTTTTTTGGATTTTTCAAGGTGAAAATTCCATCAAAATCGGATTTTTTTCCGTGTTTTTTCCAGCGGGAAATTCCTAAAAAAAAAATTCCCAGATTTCCGGGATGGGAATTCCAAGGAAAAGAAGACGAAAAAAAATTGGGAATTTTTAGGATTTTTTTTTGCTTTTTTAATGGGATTTTTGAAGATGAAAATTCCATAAAAATCCAATTTTTCCGTGGTTTTGGAGCGGGAAATTCTTCCAAAAAATGGGATTTTCCCAAAAAATGGGAAAAAAAAGAAAAAAATGGGAAAAAATAAGAAAAAATTCTGGAAAAAGTGGGGAAAAATGGAGGAAAAATGGGAAAAATGGGAAAAAAGTGGGAAAAATGGGGAAAAAATGGAGAAAAATAAGGAAAAAAATTGGGAAAAAATTGGAGAAAAGGGGAAAAATGGGAAAAATTGCAGGAAAAATTGAGAAAATGGGGAAAAAATTGATAAAAAATAAGGAAAAAATGGGAAAAATGGGGAAAAAATGGAGAAAAAATGGGGAAAAAAAGGGAAAAAATGGGAAAATGGGAAAAAATGGGAAAAATGAGAAAAAATGGAGAAAAATAAGGAAAATAATGGGGAAAATGTGGGAAAAAATAAGAAAAAAATGGGAAAAAATGGGAAAAATGGGAAAAGATGGGGAAATAAATGGGGAAAAATAAAAAATTGTGGAAAAAATGGGAAAAATTGTGGAAAAAATGGGAAAAATAAGGAAAAAATTGGGAAAAATGGAGAAAAAATAAGGAAAAAATGGGGAAAAAATGGGAAAAGTGAGGGAAAAATGGGGAAAAAATAAGGAAAAAAATGGGAAAAAATAAGAAAAAATTGTGGAAAAATGGAGAAAATTGGGAAAAAAATGGAGAAATAAAAGGAAAAAATGGGAAAAAAAGGAAAAAAATGGGGAAAAATAAGAAATATGGGAAAAATTGTGGAAAAAATGGGGGAAAAAATGGAACAAAAATAAGAAAAAATTCTGGGAAAAATGGGGAAAAAATGGGGAAAAAAAAGGGAAAAAATGGGAAAATCGGAAAAAATGGGAAAAATTGTGGAAAATGGAGAAAAATAAGAAAAAAAAACGGGAAAAATTGTGGAAAAATGGGGAAAATGTGGGAAAAAATGGGAAAAAATGGGGAAAAAATAAGAAAAAAATGGGAAAAAATGGGAAAAAATGGGAAAAAATGGGAAAAATTGTGGGGAAAATGGGGGAAAAAATGGAGCAAAAATAAGAAAAAATTCTGGGGAAAATGGAGAAAAAATGGGAAAAAATGAGGAAAAAATGGGAAAAAAATGGGGAAAAATGGGAAAAAATGGGGGAAAAGGGGAAAAAATAAGGAAAATTTGTGGAAAAAATGGGAAAAATGGGAAAAAATAAGAAAAAAATAGTGGAAAAATGGGGGGAAAATGGAAAAAATGGGAAAAAAATGGGGAAAAAATGGGAAAAAATAAGAAAAAAATGGGAAAAAATTGGGAAAAAAATGGGAAAAAATTGTGGAAAAATTGGGAAAAATGGATTTTCTGCCATCCCTTCCAATTTTTGGGAGGAGCTGATTTTTGATTCCTTCAATGAAAATTTAAGAATTTAATTTAATGAAAATCCCGCTCGGAATCGAATTTTCCACCAAAGAATTCCCGGCTCTGTCGCGTTTGAAATATTCCACGTTTTTTATTTGAAAATCTTTTAACCAAAATCTCCATTTTTTGGGGTTTTTTTTTGTTATTTCTATTTAAAGATTGGAATTTTCCCCGGGTTTTGGAGCATCTGGTGCTTTCGAGAACGTGTGGGCGGCAACGGAATCCGAGAAAAAAAACGGGAATTTTTTAATCCTCGCCCGGAATAAAATGAATTAAAAATGGAATTAAATAAAAATCCAATAAAAAAAAGGATTTAAATCCTGATTTTTTTTGAGAATTCCAATGAATCCCAAGGGATTTTTGGGTTTTTTTGTTGATTTGGAGCAGGATTTTCTGGATTCTTTGATTATCCCGAAAAAAAAACGGAATTCCGTCGAGTTTTCCCGGGAAAACGTTTTGGAGGTGAGGCCCAGCTGAGATATTAATTAATAAAATAATAATAAATAAATTAAATCATTTAATTAAATAATATGAATTCTATTATTTTATAATATTTATTATATATGTTTATATTATTTATAATTATAGTATTATATAATATTATATATAATTTATAATTATATTATTATAATTAATAATAATTATATTATTAATTATTAATTATAATAATTATTAATAATTATATTATTATAATTAATAATTAAAATAATATTATTTCTGTAATTAGAAATAATATTATTATTTCTAATTATATTATTATATATAATTATTATATATAATAAAATTGATATTATTTTTATATATATTTATTTTATATATTTATATATTATATACTATTTATATATTTATATATTATTTATATTTATAATATATATTTATATTTATTTTATATATTTATTTTATATATACATTTAATAAAACAAATAATATTTATTATATTATATAGAAATAATATAAATTATATAGAAATAAATAATATAATTTTTTATCAAGTAATAATAAATTAATTAAATCATTTAATTAAATAATAGGAATTCCCAAAAATTCCAAAAAAAATCCCAAAAAATTCCCCCAAAAAATCCCCCAAAATTCCCAAAAAATTCCCAAAAAAATCCCAAAAAATTCCCCAAAAAATCCCAAAAAATTCCCAAAAAATCCCCAAAAAATCCCAAAAAATTCCCAAAGAATTCCCAAAAAATTCCCCAAAAAATCCCAAACAATTCCCGAAAAAATCCCAAAAAATTCCCTAAAAAATCCCAAAAAATTCCCAAAAAAAATCCCCAAAAAATCCCCAAAAAATTCCCAAAGAATTCCCAAAAAATTCCCTCTGGAATCAGGGAACACCCGAACCTCTCGGAGAAACAATTCCGCTTGTAGCCTACACCGTTTCCCGCACAATTCCCAAAAAAAATGGGATTTTCCCAAGTTTTTCCGGGATAAAAAGGGGTGCAGGGAACAGCCGGAATACACCGGGAACGTCTGGCGCGGTGTAACGTTAACAACGAACGCGGCTACAGTCGGACGCGCCGGCTGCTCCCGACTACAGCCGCTCAACCCTCGGGAATAAAAACAACCCCGGGAAAAATTCCCCTTCCCGTTGTTGTTTTTGGGATGGAGACCGGAAATCGGGGATACAACGGGAAAATCTCCGCTTGAACTCCCGTGGTTCGGGTGTTGGGAAGGAAAAGGTGTTGGAAAAGCGGAGGATCGTTATTTTGGCATCGGTTGTTGCCGGTTGCTGTCGGTTGTTGCTGGTTGTTACCGGTTGTTGTCGGTTGCTGTCGGTTGTTGTTGGTTGTTTTCAGTTGTTGCCGGTTGTTGTCAATTGTTTTCGGTTGGTGCTGGTTCTTTTTGGTTGTTGCCGGTTGCCGTCGGTTGTTGTTGGTTGTTGTCGGTTGTTTTCGGTCGATTTTGGTTGTTTTTGGTTGCTTTCGGTTGTTGCCGGTTGTTGTTGGTTGTTGCCGATTGCTGTCAGTTGTTGCCGATTGCTGTCGGTCGTTGTCGGTTGTTGCCGCTTGCTGTTGGTTGTTGTCGGTTGTTTTTGGTCGATTTTGGTTGTTTTTGGTTGTTTTCGGTTGTTGCCAGTTCTTTCTGGTTGCTGTCGGTTGTTGCCGGTTGCTGTCGGTTGTTGTTGGTTGTTATCGGTTGTTGACAGTCGATTTTGGTTGTTTTCGGTTGTTTTTCGTTGTTTTCGGTTGTTGCCAGTTGTTTTTGGTTGTCGCCAGTTCTTTTGGGTTGCTGTTGGTTGTTGCCGGTTGCTGTCGGTTGTTGCTGATGGCTGTTGGTTGTTGTTGGTTGTTGCCGGTTCTTGTTGGTTGTTGCCAGTTGCTGTCGGTTGTTGCCGGTTGTTGACGGTTGCTGTCGGTTGTCGCCGCTTGCTGTTGTCGGTTGTTGCTGATGGCTGTCGGTTGTTGCCGGTTGTTGTTGGTTGTTATCGGTTGTCGATTGATTTTGGTTGTTTTTGGTTGTTTTTGGTTGTTTTTGGTTGTTTTTGGTTGTTTTTGGTTGTTGCCGTTTGTTGCCGGTTGCTGTCGGTTGTCGCCGGTTGCTGTTGTCGGTTGTTGCCGGTTGCTGTCGGTTGTTGCCGGCTGTTGCCGGTTGTTGTCGGCTGTTTCCAATTGCCATTGGTTGTTGCCGGTTGTTGCCGGTTGTTGTCGGTTCTCGCCGGTTGTTCCCGTTTTTTCGGGAGTTTCTCGCATTGTTGTTGTTGTGGGAACAGCGGGAGAGGTTCGGGTGTTGTTCTGCGCTCGGCGGTCGATGAGCTACAGTCGGCCAAGGGAAGGGAAATGGGGACGGGCGGGGGGTGCTGGGAACAGCCGGAGGGGGCAGCGATGGGTGAAGTGTAGAGGGGAACAGCCGGAGTGAGGGTGACACAGCCTGTGTGTGTATGTATATATCCTATAGGTGTGTGTACATCCTATAGGTGTGTGTGTGTGTGTGTACATCCTATAGGGGTGTGTGTGTGTGTGTGTACATCCTATAGGTGTGTGTGTGTGTGTGTGTACATCCTATAGGTGTGTGTGTGTGTGTACATCCTATAGGTGTGTGTGTGTGTGTGTGTACATCCTATAGGTGTGTGTGTGTGTGTGTACATCCTATAGGTGTGTGTGTGTGTGTGTACATCCTATAGGGGTGTGTGTGTGTGTGTGTACATCCTATAGGTGTGTGTGTGTGTGTGTACATCCTATAGGGGTGTGTGTGTGTGTGTACATCCTATAGGTGTGTGTGTGTGTGTGTACATCCTATAGGGGTGTGTGTGTGTGTGTACATCCTATAGGTGTGTGTGTGTGTGTGTGTACATCCTATAGGGGTGTGTGTGTGTGTGTGTACATCCTATAGGGGTGTGTGTGTGTGTGTACATCCTATAGGGGTGTGTGTGTGTGTGTGTACATCCTATAGGGGTGTGTGTGTGTGTGTGTACATCCTATAGGGGTGTGTGTGTGTGTGTGTACATCCTATAGGTGTGTGTGTGTGTGTGTACATCCTATAGGTGTGTGTGTGTGTGTGTACATCCTATAGGTGTGTGTGTGTGTGTGTGTACATCCTATAGGGGTGTGTGTGTGTGTGTGTACATCCTATAGGGGTGTGTGTGTGTGTGTGTACATCCTATAGGGGTGTGTGTGTGTGTATGTATATATCCTATAGGGGTGTGTGTGTGTGTGTGTACATCCTATAGGGGTGTGTGTGTGTGTGTGTACATCCTATAGGGGTGTGTGTGTGTGTGTGTACATCCTATAGGGGTGTGTGTGTGTGTGTACATCCTATAGGGGTGTGTGTGTGTGTGTGTGTACATCCTATAGGGGTGTGTGTGTGTGTGTACATCCTATAGGGGTGTGTGTGTGTGTGTGTACATCCTATAGGTGTGTGTGTGTGTGTGTACATCCTATAGGGGTGTGTGTGTGTGTGTACATCCTATAGGTGTGTGTGTGTGTGTGTGTACATCCTATAGGTGTGTGTGTGTGTGTGTGTACATCCTATAGGGGGGTGTGTGTGTGTGTACATCCTATAGGTGTGTGTGTGTGTGTGTACATCCTATAGGTGTGTGTGTGTGTGTGTACATCCTATAGGTGTGTGTGTGTGTGTGTGTACATCCTATAGGTGTGTGTGTGTGTGTGTACATCCTATAGGTGTGTGTGTGTGTGTATGTAAACATCCTATAGGTGTGTGTGTGTGTGTGTACATCCTATAGGTGTGTGTGTGTGTGTGTACATCCTATAGGGGTGTGTGTGTGTGTGTGTGTACATCCTATAGGTGTGTGTGTGTGTGTGTGTGTACATCCTATAGGGGTGTGTGTGTGTGTACATCCTATAGGTGTGTGTGTGTGTGTGTGTGTGTACATCCTATAGGGGTGTGTGTGTGTGTGTACATCCTATAGGTGTGTGTGTGTGTGTGTACATCCTATAGGGGTGTGTGTGTGTGTGTGTACATCCTATAGGTGTGTGTGTGTGTGTGTACATCCTATAGGTGTGTGTGTGTGTGTGTACATCCTATAGGGGTGTGTGTGTGTGTGTGTACATCCTATAGGTGTGTGTGTGTGTGTGTGTGTACATCCTATAGGGGTGTGTGTGTGTGTGTACATCCTATAGGGGTGTGTGTGTGTGTGTGTACATCCTATAGGTGTGTGTGTGTGTGTGTACATCCTATAGGGGTGTGTGTGTGTGTGTGTGTACATCCTATAGGTGTGTGTGTGTGTGTGTACATCCTATAGGTGTGTGTGTGTGTGTGTGTACATCCTATAGGTGTGTGTGTGTGTGTGTGTACATCCTATAGGTGTGTGTGTGTGTGTGTGTGTACATCCTATAGGGGTGTGTGTGTGTGTGTACATCCTATAGGGGTGTGTGTGTGTGTGTGTACATCCTATAGGGGTGTGTGTGTGTGTGTGTACATCCTATAGGTGTGTGTGTGTGTGTACATCCTATAGGGGTGTGTGTGTGTGTGTGTACATCCTATAGGGGTGTGTGTGTGTGTGTACATCCTATAGGTGTGTGTGTGTGTGTGTACATCCTATAGGTGTGTGTGTGTGTGTGTGTACATCCTATAGGGGTGTGTGTGTGTGTGTGTACATCCTATAGGGGTGTGTGTGTGTGTGTACATCCTATAGGGGTGTGTGTGTGTGTGTGTACATCCTATAGGTGTGTGTGTGTGTGTGTACATCCTATAGGTGTGTGTGTGTGTGTGTGTACATCCTATAGGTGTGTGTGTGTGTGTGTGTACATCCTATAGGTGTGTGTGTGTGTGTGTGTGTGTACATCCTATAGGGGTGTGTGTGTGTGTGTGTACATCCTATAGGTGTGTGTGTGTGTGTGTACATCCTATAGGTGTGTGTGTGTGTGTGTGTGTACATCCTATAGGGGTGTGTGTGTGTGTGTACATCCTATAGGTGTGTGTGTGTGTGTGTACATCCTATAGGGGTGTGTGTGTGTGTGTGTGTACATCCTATAGGTGTGTGTGTGTGTGTACATCCTATAGGTGTGTGTGTGTGTGTACATCCTATAGGTGTGTGTGTGTGTGTGTGTACATCCTATAGGTGTGTGTGTGTGTGTGTACATCCTATAGGTGTGTGTGTGTGTGTGTACATCCTATAGGGGTGTGTGTGTGTGTGTGTACATCCTATAGGGGTGTGTGTGTGTGTGTGTACATCCTATAGGTGTGTGTGTGTGTGTACATCCTATAGGTGTGTGTGTGTGTGTGTGTGTACATCCTATAGGGGTGTGTGTGTGTGTGTGTGTACATCCTATAGGGGTGTGTGTGTGTGTGTGTACATCCTATAGGTGTGTGTGTGTGTGTACATCCTATAGGTGTGTGTGTGTGTGTACATCCTATAGGGGTGTGTGTGTGTGTGTACATCCTATAGGTGTGTGTGTGTGTGTGTACATCCTATAGCTCTGTGTGTGTGTGTGTGTACATCCTATAGGTGTGTGTGTGTGTGTGTGTACATCCTATAGGTGTGTGTGTGTGTGTGTACATCCTATAGGTGTGTGTGTGTGTGTGTACATCCTATAGGGGTGTGTGTGTGTGTGTGTGTACATCCTATAGGTGTGTGTGTGTGTGTGTACATCCTATAGGGGGGTGTGTGTGTGTGTGTGTACATCCTATAGGTGTGTGTGTGTGTGTGTGTACATCCTATAGGTGTGTGTGTGTGTGTACATCCTATAGGTGTGTGTGTGTGTGTGTACATCCTATAGGGGTGTGTGTGTGTGTACATCCTATAGGGGTGTGTGTGTGTGTGTGTACATCCTATAGGTGTGTGTGTGTGTGTGTACATCCTATAGGGGTGTGTGTGTGTGTGTGTACATCCTATAGGTGTGTGTGTGTGTGTGTACATCCTATAGGGGTGTGTGTGTGTGTGTGTACATCCTATAGGTGTGTGTGTGTGTGTACATCCTATAGGTGTGTGTGTGTGTGTACATCCTATAGGTGTGTGTGTGTGTGTACATCCTATAGGTGTGTGTGTGTGTGTGTGTGTACATCCTATAGGTGTGTGTGTGTGTGTGTACATCCTATAGGTGTGTGTGTGTGTGTGTGTGTACATCCTATAGGTGTGTGTGTGTGTGTGTGTACATCCTATAGGGGTGTGTGTGTGTGTGTGTACATCCTATAGGTGTGTGTGTGTGTGTGTGTGTACATCCTATAGGGGTGTGTGTGTGTGTGTACATCCTATAGGGGTGTGTGTGTGTGTACATCCTATAGGGGTGTGTGTGTGTGTGTGTACATCCTATAGGTGTGTGTGTGTGTGTGTGTACATCCTATAGGGGTGTGTGTGTGTGTGTGTACATCCTATAGGTGTGTGTGTGTGTGTGTGTACATCCTATAGCTCTGTGTGTGTGTGTGTGTACATCCTATAGGGGTGTGTGTGTGTGTGTACATCCTATAGGTGTGTGTGTGTGTGTACATCCTATAGGTGTGTGTGTGTGTGTGTACATCCTATAGGTGTGTGTGTGTGTGTGTACATCCTATAGGGGTGTGTGTGTGTGTGTGTACATCCTATAGGTGTGTGTGTGTGTGTACATCCTATAGGTGTGTGTGTGTGTGTGTGTACATCCTATAGGGGTGTGTGTGTGTGTGTGTACATCCTATAGGGGTGTGTGTGTGTGTGTGTACATCCTATAGGTGTGTGTGTGTGTGTGTGTGTACATCCTATAGGTGTGTGTGTGTGTGTGTGTGTACATCCTATAGGTGTGTGTGTGTGTGTACATCCTATAGGGGTGTGTGTGTGTACATCCTATAGGTGTGTGTGTGTGTGTGTACATCCTATAGGTGTGTGTGTGTGTGTGTGTGTACATCCTATAGGGGTGTGTGTGTGTGTGTGTACATCCTATAGGTGTGTGTGTGTGTGTGTACATCCTATAGGGGGGTGTGTGTGTGTGTGTACATCCTATAGGTGTGTGTGTGTGTGTGTGTACATCCTATAGCTGTGATGTATATATCCTATATCCATTGGTTGGATCCATAGGTTTGGGATCCATAGGTTTGGTGTCTGTTGGGATCCATAGGTTGGGATCCATAGGTTGGGATCCATAGGTTTGGGATCCATAGGTTGGTGTCCATTGGTTGGGATCCATACGTTGGGATCCATAGGTTTGGTGTCTGTTGGGATCCATAGGTTTGGATCCATAGGTTTGGTGTCCATAGGTTTGGGATCCATAGCTTGGGATCCATAGGTTTGAACCCATAGATGGAATCCATAGGTTGGGATCCATAGGTTTGGATTCTCCGGAAATTCCTCTGGATTTTCCCAAAATTCCCGGGATTCTACCAAAATTCCCTGGATCCACCTGAAATTCCCGGGATTCTCCTGGAAATTCCTGGAATTTTCCCAAAATTGGCCCAAAATTCCGTGGATTCTCCGGAAATTCCCTGGATTCTCCTGGAATTCCTGGGATTCTTCTGAAATTCCGTGGATTTTCCCAAAATTCCCGGGATTCTCCTGGAAATTCCTGGAATTTTCCCAAAATTGGCCCAAAATTCCCTGGATTCTCTGGAAATTCCCTGGATTCTCCCGGAATTCCTGGGATTCTTCTGAAATTCCGTGGATTTTCCCAAAATTCCCGGGATTCTCCCAAAATTCCCGGGATTCTCCTGGAAATTCCCTGGAAATTCCCAAAATTCCCGGGATTTTCCCAAAATTCCATGAATTGGCCCAAAATTCCCGGGATTCTCCAGAAATCCCCTGGATATTCCCGGAATTCCTGGGAATCTCCCAAAATTCCCGGGAATCTTCTGAAAATTCCCTGGATTATCCCAAAATTCCATTGCATTCTCCCAAAATTCCCGGGATCTTCTTGAAATTCCCGGGATTCTCCCCTGAAATTCCCGGGATCTTCCCAAAATTCCATGAATTGGCCCAAAATTCCCTGGATCCACCTGAAATTCCCTGGATATTCCCAAAATTCCCGGGATCTTCTTGAAATTCCCGGGATTCTCCTGGAAATTCCCGGGATTTTCCCAAAATTCCATGAATTGGCCCAAAATTCCATGGATCCACCTGAAATTCCCTGGATATTCCCAAAATTCCTGGGATTCTCCCAAAATTCCATGGATTATCAAAAAATTCCCGGGATTCTCCCAAAATTCCCGGGATTCTCCCAAAATTCCCGGGATTCTCCCAAAATTCCCGGGAATCTTCTGAAAATTCCGTGGATTTTCCCAAAATTCCATTGGATTCTCCTAAAATTTCCTGGATCCTTCCAGAATTCCTTGGATTCTCCGGAAATTCCTTGGATTTCCCAGGAATTCTCTGGATTCTCCCTGAAATTCCCGGGATTCTCCCGAAATTCCCGGGATTCTCCCAAAAATTCTGTGGATTCTCTCAAAATTCCCGGGATTCTCCCGGAATTCCTTGAATTATCCCAAAATTCCCAGGATTTTCCCGGAATTCCGTGGATTCTCCTGAAATTCCCTGGATCGTGGATTTTTCTGGGAATTCCGGCCGGTTTTTTGGGAATATTTGGTTGGAAATCCGGGAATTCTCTTTGGTTTTCCGGGAATTCTGGCTGAAAATCCGGGAATTGTGGCTGGAATTCTGGGAATTCTCTCTGGAAATCCCGGAATTTTGGGAATATTTGGCTGGAAATCTGGGAATTCTGGCCAGTTTCCCGGGAATTCTCTCCGGAATTGCAGGAATTGTGGCTGGAAATCCGGGAATTCTCCCTGGAAATGCAGGAATTCTGCTGGAAATCTGGGAATTCTGGCTGGAAATCCGGGAATTTTGGGAATATTTGGCTGAAAATGTGGGAATTGTGCCTGGAAATCCGGGAATTGTGTCTGGAATTCTGGGAATTCTCTCTGGAAATGCAGGAATTTTGGGAATATTTGGCTGGAAATCCGGGAATTCTCTTTGGTTTTCCGGGAATTCTCTCTGGAAATCCGGGAATTCTGGCTGGAAATGCGGGAATTCTCTCTGGAAATCCGGGAATTTTGGGAATATTTGGCTGGAAATCCGGGAATTCTGGCCGGTTTTTTGGGAATTCTCTCTGGAAATGTGGGAATTCTCTCTGGAAATCCGGGAATTCTGGCCGGCTTTTCTGGGAATTCTGGCTGTGAATCTGGGAATTCTCTCTGGAAATCTGGGAATTTTGGGAATATTTGGCTGGAAATCCGGGAATTGTGGCCGGTTTTCGGGAATTCTCTCCAGAACTGCAGGAATTGTGGCTGGAAATGTGGGAATTCTCTCTGGAAATGTGGGAATTGTTTGGGAATCTGGGAATGGTGGCTGGAAATCCGGGAATTCCGGCCGGTTTTCCGGGAATTCTCTCTGGAAATGCGGGAATTTTGGGAATATTTGGCTGGAAATCCGGGAATTCTGGCCGGTTTTTTGGGAATTCTCTCTGGAAATGCGGGAATTCAGTTAGATTTTCTGGGAATTCTCCTTGATTTTCCAGGAATTCTCTTTGGAAATCTGGGAATTTGGACTGGAAATCCAGGAATTCTCTCTGGTTTTTTGGGAATATTTGGCTGGAAATCCGGGAATTCTGGCCGGTTTTTCTGGGAATTCTGGCTGGAAATCTGGGAATTCTCTGTGGAAATGCAGGAATTCTGGATGGTTTTCCAGGAATTCTGGGCGGTTTTCCGGGAATTGTGGCTGGAAATGTGGGAATTCCGTCCGTTTTTTTGGGAATTCTCTCTGGAATTGCAGGAATTCTGTTTGGGAATCTGGGAATTCTCTCTGCTTTTCTGGGAATTCTCTCTGGAAATGTGGGAATTCTGGCTGGAAATGCGGGAATTATCTCTGGAAATCCAGGAATTGTGGGAATATTTGGCTGGAAATCTGGGAATTCTGTCTGGTTTCCCGGGAATTCTGGCTGGGAATCCTGGAATTCTCTCTGGTTTTCTGGGAATTTTGTCTGGAAGTCCGGGAATTCTCTCTGGAAATCCGGGAATTCTGGCTGGAAATGTAGGAATTGTCTCTGGTTTTCTGGGAATTCTCTCTGCAAATCCAGGAATTGTGGGAATATTTGGCCGGAAATCTGGGAATTCTGTTGGGTTTTCCGGGAATTCTGGCAGGAAATCTGGGAATTGTGGCTGGAAATGTGGGAATTCTGGATGGTTTTCCAGGAGTTCTCTCTGGAAATCTGGGAATTCCGGCTGGTTTTTGGGGAATTCTCCCTGGAAATGTGGGAATTCTCTCTGGTTTTCCGGGAATTTTGTCTGGAAGTCCGGGAATTGTCTCTGGAAATGCGGGAATTCTGGCTCGGAATTTGTGGCTGGAAATCTGGGAATTCCATCCGGTTTTCTGGGAATTCTGTTTGTATTTCTGGGAATTCTGGACGGTTTTTTGGGAATTCTCCCTGGTTTTCCTGGAATTCTCTCTGGAAATGAGGGAATTCTAGCCGGTTTTTTGAGAATTCCAGCCGGTTTTCTGGGAATTGTGTTCTTTTTTTTGGGAATTGTGTCCGTTTTTTTGAGAATTGTGTCCGGTTTTTTGGGAATTCCGCCCAGTTTTTTGGGAATTCTGTTCGTTTTTCGGGAATTCCGGCCGGTTTTTTTGGGAATTCCAGCTGGTTTCTTGGGAATTCTGGCCGGTTTTTGGGGAATTCTGGCCGTTTTTTCGGGAATTGTGTTCGTTTTTTCGGGAATTCTGTTCGTTTTTTGGGAATTCCAGCCGGTTTTTCGGGCATTCCGGCCGTTTTTTCGGGAATTGTGGCCGGTTTTTCAGGAATTCTGTCCGTTTTTCGGGGATTCCAGCCGGTTTTTTGGGAATTCCGGCTGGTTTTTTGGGAATTCCGTCCGGTTTTTTGGGAATTGTGTCCGGTTTTTTGGGAATTCCGGCCGTTTTTTGGGAATTGTGTCCCGGCTGCGGGCTTTGGGCTGAGCTGTTCCCGATGAATTCCCGAGGATGAGGAAGGAGCCGCAGCTGCTCCGGATTTGGGATCCGGGGGCGTTTCCTTCCGGCCTTTTCCCGGGAACGCTCCGAGTTTTCCACATGTGGCCGGAATTAGGGAGCTGGGAAAGGGGAGGGATTTCTGCAGAGGAATTCGGGAATCGGCCGGGAAAAGGGGGGAATGGATCCATAAAAAATCAGGAATTGATCCCTAAAAAATCAGGAATTTATCCCTAAAAAATCAGGAATTGATCCCTAAAAATTCCAGAAATTTATCCCTAAAAAATCAGGAATTGATCCCTAAAAATTCCAGGAATTTATCCCTAAAAAATCAGGAATTGATCCCTAAAAATTCCAGGAAAATGGGGGAATTGATCCCTAAAAAATCCGGGAAAAGGAGGGAATTTTTCCCTAAAAACTGCGGGAAAAATCAGGAATTTATCCCTAAAAACTCCAAGAAAATGAGGGAATTTTTCCCTAAAAAATGAGGAATTTTTTCCATAAAAAATCTGGGAAAAGGAGGGAATTTTTCCCTAAAAAATGAGGAATTTTCTCCCTAAAAAATCCAGGAAAAGGAAGGAATTTTTCCCTAAAAAATGAGGAATTTTTTCCCTAAAAAAGAGGGAATTTTTCCCTAAAAATCAGGAATTTTTGTCCCTAAAAAATCCAGGAAAAGGAGGGAATTTTTCCCTAAAAAATGAGGAATTTTCTCCCTTAAAACTCTGGGAAAAAGGGGGGAATTTATCCCTAAAAACTCCAGGAAAAGGAGGGAATTTTTCCCTAAAAAATGAGGAATTTTTTCCCTAAAAAATCAGGAATTTTCTCCCTAAAAAATCCAGGAAAAAGAGGAATTTTCTCCCTAAAACTCTGAGTAAAAGAGGGAATTTTTCCTTAAAAAATCCAGGAAAAGGAGACAATTTTTCCATAAAAAATCAGGAATTTTTCCTTTAAAAATCCGGGAAAAAGAGGGAATTTTTCCCTAAAAAATGAGGAATTTTTCCCTAAAAAATGAGGAATTTTTCCATCAAATCTTTGGGAATCAAAGCAGAATTTGTGTTTTTTTTCCCCAGGTGTGGAGGAGAGGAGCAGCTCAGGGTCCTGGGGGAACGCGGGACATCCCAGCCCATCCCGGGTAAGTCAAATTCCTCGGAATTTTCCACGGGAAAACAAAAAAAACGGGAATTTTCGTTAAAAAAATGGGAATTTTCTGCGGGAAAACAAAAAAAATGGGAATTTTTGTTAAAAAAACTGGAATTTTCTGCGGGAAAACAAAAAAAAACGGGAATTTTTGTTTAAAAACTGGAATTTTCCGTGGGAAAATGGAAAAAAACCGGGAATTTTTGTTAAAAAATGGGAATTTTCCATGGGAAAACAAAAAAAAAATGGGAATTTTCCACGGGAAAACAAAAAAAAACGGGAATTTTCCATGGGAAAACAAAAAAAACGGGAATTTTTGTTAAAAAAACCAGGAATTTTCTGTGGGAAAACAAAAGAAACTGGGAATTTTCATTAAAAATGGGAATTTTCTGTGGGAAAACGAAAAAAAACGGGAATTTTTCGTTAAAAATAATGGGAATTTTCCATGGGAAAACAAAAAAAAACGGGAATTTTCATTAAAAAAACATGAATTTTCATTTAAAAAAATGGGAATTTTCTTTTAAAAAAAATGGGAATTTTTGTTAAATAAAATGGGAATTCTCGTTAAAAAGCTCTTGGTAAATTAAATTGAAATTAAATTCAAATTAAATTCAAAATAAATTCAAATTAAATTCAAATTAGACTTAAATTTAAATGAAGTTGAAATTAAATTGAAATTAAATTAAAATTAAATTGAAATAAAATGAAAATTGAATTGAAATTAAAATTAAGTTGAAATTTAATTGAAATGAAATATTTTTTTATTTTTGTTTTATTTTATTTCACTTCATTTTATTTTTATTTTATTTTATTTTATTTTCATTTTATTTTATTTTGTTTTATTTAATTTTTATTTTACTTTATTTTTTTTATTTTATTTCACTTAATTTTATTTTTATTTTATTTTATTTTATTTTATTTTATTTTTATTTTATTTTGTTTTATTTTATTTTATTTTAATTTTATTTTATTCTTATTTTATTTTATTAAATTTTTATTTTACTTTATTTTGTTTTATTTCACTTTCTTTTATTTTTATTTTGTTTTATTTTATTTAATTTTTATTTTATTTTATTTTGTTTTATTTTATTTCACTTTTATTTTTATTTTGTTTTTATTTTATTTTATTTAATTTTTATTTTGTTTTATTTTCCCACTTTTTTTTCCCTCTTTGACAAAATTTCAAAATTTCAAAATCACCCAAATAAAAAAATTCCCCAAAATGCTTTTTTTGCACTAAAAAATTTCCTTTGGAATTTTTAATTCCAACAAAAAACGGGAAAAACGTAAAAAAAAATGATGGAATGTTGAAATTGAGTCGGGAATTCCAAATTTTTTTTGGGATAACGACAAAATTCTGTTTTATTCCCAATTTTTATATTGAAAAATAGGGAAATAATTAAAATTGAGCCGAGAATTCCGGTTTTTTTGCGATAATGACATTCCAAGGGTGTAAAATTGTGTTTAATTCCCATTTTTATATTAAAAAATTAGGAAAAAATTAAAATTTATTTGAGAATTCCAGATTTTTTTTGGGATAACGATGTAAAATTGTGTTTAATTCCCGTTTTTTATATTAAAAAATTGGGAAAAAATTAAAATTTATTTGAGAATTCCAGATTTTTTTTGGGATAACGACGTAAAATTATTTTTTATTCCCAATTTTTATATTAAAAAATTGGGAAAAAATTAAAATTGAGCCGGGAATTCTGGGTTTTTTTTGGGATAACGACATTCCAAGGGTGGAAAATTGTGATTTATTCCCAATTTTTATATAAAAAAAAGGTTGGAATATTCAAATTAAGCCGGGAATTCCAGGGTTTTTTCGGGATAACGACATTCCAAGGGTGGGAAATTCTGTCTAATTCCCAATTTTTATTAAAAAAATTGGGAAAAAATTAAAATTTATTTGAGAATTCGGATTTTTTTTGGGATAACAACGTAAAATTGATGTTTTATTCCCAATTTTTATATTAAAAAATTGGGAAAAAATTAAAATTTATTTGAGAATTCCAGATTTTTTGGGGGATAACGACGTAAAATTGTGTTTAATTCCCAATTTTTATATTAAAAAAATTGCGAAAAAATTAAAATTGAGCCGAGAATTCCGGATTTTTTTCGGGATAACGACATTCCAAGGGTGGAAAATTGTGTTTAATTCCCATTTTTATATTAAAAAATTGGGAAAAAATTAAAATTTAATTGAGAATTCCAGATTTTTTTTTGGGATATGACATAAAATTGTGATTTATTCCTAATTTTTATATTAAAAAATTGGGAAAAAATTAAAATTTATTTGAGAATTCCAGATTTTTTGGGGGATAACGACATAAAATTGTGTTTTATTCCCAATTTTTATAAAATAAATTGGGAAATAATTAAAATTGAGCCGGGAATTCCGGTTTTTTTTTGGGATAACGACATTCCAAGGGTGGAAAATTCTGTCTAATTCCCAATTTTTATTAAAAAAATTGGGAAAAAATTAAAATTTATTTGAGAATTCCGGATTTTTTTGGGATAACGACGTAAAATTCTGTTTTATTCCCAATTTTTATATAAAAAAATTGGGAAAAAATTAAAATTTATTTGAGAATTCCGGATTTTTTTTGGGATATGACATAAAATTGTGATTTATTCCCAATTTTTATATTAAAAAATTGCGAAAAAATTAAAATTGAGCCGGGAATTCCGTTTTTTTTTGCGATAACGACATTCCAAGGGTGGAAAATTGTGTTTAATTCCCATTTTTATATTAAAAAATTGGGAAAAAATTAAAATTTATTTGAGAATTCCGGATTTTTTTGGGATAACGACGTAAAATTCTGTTTTATTCCCAATTTTTATATAAAAAAATTGGGAAAAAATTAAAATTTATTTGAGAATTCCAGATTTTTTTCGGGATAACGACGTAAAATTATTTTTTATTCCCAATTTTTATATTAAAAAATTGGGAAAGAATTAAAATTGAGCCGAGAATTCCGGTTTTTTTTTGGGATAACGACATTCCAAGGGTGGAAAATTGTGTTTAATTCCCATTTTTATATTAAAAAATTGGGAAAAAATTAAAATTTATTTGAGAATTCCGGATTTTTTTGGGATAACGACGTAAAATTCTGTTTTATTCCCAATTTTTATATAAAAAAATTGGGAAAAAATTAAAATTTATTTGAGAATTCCATTTTTTTTTGGGATAACGACGTAAAATTATTTTTTATTCCCAATTTTTATATAAAAAATTAGGAAAGAATTAAAATTAATTCAGGAATTCCGGTTTTTTTTTCGGGATAACGACATTCCATGGTGTAAAATTGTGATTTATTCCCAATTTTTATATAAAATAACGTTGGAATATTCAAATTAATTCAGGAATTCCGGTTTTTTTTCGGGATAACGACATTCCAAGGGTGGAAAATCGTGTTTAATTCCCATTTTTCTATTAAAAAAATTGCAAAAAAATTAAAATTTATTTGAGAATTCCATTTTTTTTTGGGATAACGACATTCCAAGGGTGTAAAATTGTGTTTAATTCGCAATTTTTATTAAAAAATTGGGAAAAAATTAAAATTTATTTGAGAATTCCAGATTTTTTTTTGGGGATATGACATAAAATGATGTTTTATTCCCAATTTTTATATTAAAAAATTGGGAAAAAATTAAAATTTATTTGAGAATTCCATTTTTTTTTGGGATAATGACATTCCAAGGGTGGAAAATTATGTTTAATTCCCATTTTTATGTTAAAAAAATTGCGAAAAAATTAAAATTGAGCCGAGAATTCCGGGTTTTTTTTTGGGATAACGACATTCCAAGGGTGGAAAATGATGTTTTATTCCCAATTTTTATTAAAAAAATTGGGAAAAAATTAAAATTTATTTGAGAATTCCAGATTTTTTTCGGGATAACGACGTAAAATTGTGTTTTATTCCCAATTTTTATAAAATAAATTGGGAAATAATTAAAATTGAGCCGGGAATTCCGTTTTTTTCGGGATAACGACATTCCAAGGGTGGAAAATTGTGATTTATTCCTGATTTTTATATAAAAAAAGGTTGGAATATTCAAATTAAGCCGGGAATTCCGGATTTTTTTCGGGATAACGACATTCCAAGGGTGGAAAATTGTGTTTAATTCCCAATTTTTACATAAAAAAATTGGGAAAAAATTAAAATTTAATTGAGAATTCCGGATTTTTTTGGGATAACGACATTCCAAGGGTGGAAAATGATGTTTTATTCCCAAATTTTATATAAAAAAGGGATTAAATTAATTTGGGAATTCCAGATTTTTTTGGGGGGATATGACATAAAATTGTGATTTATTCCCGATTTTTATTAAAAAAATTGGGAAAAAATTAAAATTTATTCGAGAATTCCGGGTTTTTTTGGGATAACGACATTCCAAGGGTGTAAATTGATATTTTTCCATGTTTTTCCATGTTTTTCCATGTTTTTCCATGTTTTTCCGTGTTTTTTCCGGCAGAATTTCGGGGATGGGAGTCACTACGAGCACGTGGCCGGCCGAGAGCTCGGCTCCCACGACAACCTCTCCCCTCCCTTCGTCAATTCCAGGATCCAAAGTAAGAACCGGGAATTTTATCCGGGAAAAAAACGGGAGAGAAAATCCGGGATTTTGGGATTGGGGGAGGAGTTTCAATCCCTCATCCCGGGGTTTTTATTTTTTGGGATTTGTTTGGGTTTTCCGGGATTTTTGGTGTTTCTTGTCCGTGTTCCGTTGGCGGGAAATCCGAAGGAAATCTTGGTTTTCCTGGGAATTTGAAAGAGGGAAAAAGGTTGGGAGCGAATTGCGAAGAAATGGGAATTGAATTCCCAAGGAATGAATTCCAAAGGAATTAAAACGAATTCCCAAGGAATGAATTTCAATAAAATTAAAATGAATTCCCAAGGAATGAATTCCCAAGGAATTAAAATTGAATTCCCAAGGAATGAATTCCAAAGAAATCGGAATTTCAATAAAATTAAAATGAATTCCCAAGGAATGAATTCCAAAGAAATCGGAATAAATTCCCAAGGAATGAATTCCTAAGGAAGGAATTCCCAAGAAATCAGAATAAATTCCCAAGGAATTAAAATGAATTCCAAAGGAATTAAAATGAATTCCCAAGGAATTGGAAATGAATTCCCAAGGAATGAATTCCAAAGAAATCGGAATAAATTCCGAAGGAATGAATTCCCAAGGAATGAATTCCAAAGAAATTAAAATGAATTCCCAAGGAATGAATTCCCAAGGAATGAATTCCTAAGGAAGGAATTCCCAAAAATCAGAATAAATTCCCAAGGAATTAAAATGATTTCCCAAGGAATTGGAAATTAATTCCCAAGGAATAAATTCCCAAGGAATGAATTCCCAAGAAATTGGAATGACTTACAAAGAAATGAATTCCCAAGGAATTAAAATTAATTCCCAAAGAATGAATTCCCAAGGAATTAAAATGAATTCCCAAGGAAGGAATTCCAAAGAAATCGGAATAAATTCCCAAGGATTGAATTCCCAAGGAATGAATTCCAAAGAAATCGGAATGAATTCCCAAGAAATGAATTCGCAAGGAATTAAAATGAATTCCCAAGGAATGAATTCCCAAGGAATTGGAAATGAATTCCCAAGGAATGAATTCCTAAGGAAGGAATTCCCAAGAAATCAGAATAAATTCCCAAGGAATTAAAATGAATTCCCAAGAAATTGGAAATTAATTCCCAAGGAATGAATTCCAAAGAAATTAAAATTGAATTCCCAAGGAATTGGAATGAATTCCAAAGAAATGAATTCCCAAGGAATTAAAATTAATTCCCAAGGAATGAATTCCCAAGAAATTTGAAATGAATTCCCAAGGAAGGAATTCCAAAGAAATCAGAATGAATTCCCAAGGAATGAATTCCAAAAAAATTAAAATTGAATTCCCAAGGAATGAATTCCAAAGGAATTAAAATTAATTCCCAAAGAATTGAATTCCCAAGAAATTGGGATGAATTCCAAAGAAATGAATTCCCAAGGAATTAAAACGGATTCCCAAGAAATTTGAAATGAATTCCCAAGGAATTCCGACTGTGATGATCCTGGAATTCCGACTGCGATGATCCCGGAATTCCGACTGTGATGATCCCGGAATTCCGACTGTGATGATCCCGGAATTCCGACTGTGACGATCCCGGAATTCCGACTGTGATGATCCCGGAATTCCGACTGTGACGATCCCGGAATTCTGACTGTGATGATCCCGGAATTCCGACTGTGACGATCCCGGAATTCCGACTGTGACGATCCCGGAATTCCGACTGTGACGATCCCGGAATTCCGGGCTCAAACCCCTGGATTGTTTCTGAGGGAATCGTGGCTCGTCCGCTCGTTAATTAAGGTTAAATAAGGTTAATTAAGGTTAATTGAGGTTAATTAAGGTTAATTAAGGTTAATTGAGGTTAATTAAGGTTAATTAAGGAGTTTAATTAAAGAAATTATGTCATAGTCCCGCGTCCATCCAGAAAATCGGGAAAGTGAAAGTGACAGTGACAGTGACACAGTGACAGTGACACAGTGACACAGTGACAGTGACAGTGACAGTGACACAGTGACAGTGACAGTGACAGTGACACAGTGACAGTGACAGTGACACAGTGACAGTGACACAGTGACAGTGACACAGTGACAGTGACAGTGACACAGTGACAGTGACACAGTGACAGTGACAGTGACAGTGACACAGTGACAGTGACAGTGACAGTGACACAGTGACAGTGACACAGTGACAGTGACAGTGACAGTGACACAGTGACAGTGACAGTGACACAGTGACAGTGACACAGTGACACAGTGACAGTGACACAGTGACAGTGACACAGTGACAGTGACACAGTGACACAGTGACAGTGACACAGTGACAGTGACACAGTGACAGTGACACAGTGACACAGTGACAGTGACACAGTGACAGTGACACAGTGACAGTGACACAGTGACACAGTGACAGTGACAGTGACACAGGGACACAGTGACAGTGACACAGTGACACAGTGACACAGTGACAGTGACACAGTGACACAGTGACAGTGACAGTGACAGTGACAGTGACACAGTGACAGTGACACAGTGACAGTGACAGTGACAGTGACACAGTGACAGTGACAGTGACACAGTGACAGTGACACAGTGACACAGTGACAGTGACACAGTGACACAGTGACAGTGACACAGTGACAGTGACAGTGACACAGTGACAATGACAGTGACAGTGACACAGTGACAGTGACACAGTGACAGTGACACAGTGACTCACAGTGACAGTGACAGTGACACAGTGACAGTGACACAGTGACAGTGACACAGTGACACACAGTGACAGTGACAGTGACACAGTGACAGTGACACAGTGACAGTGACAGTGACAGTGACACAGTGACAGTGACACAGTGACAGTGACAGTGACACAGTGACAGTGACACAGTGACAGTGACAGTGACAGTGACACAGTGACAGTGACAGTGACACAGTGACAGTGACACAGTGACAGTGACAGTGACACAGTGACAGTGACACAGTGACAGTGACACAGTGACAGTGACAGTGACAGTGACACAGTGACAGTGACACAGTGACAGTGACAGTGACACAGTGACAGTGACACAGTGACAGTGACAGTGACACAGTGACAGTGACACAGTGACAGTGACACAGTGACAGTGACACAGTGACAGTGACAGTGACAGTGACACACAGTGACAGTGACACAGTGACAGTGACACAGTGACAGTGACAGTGACAGTGACACAGTGACAGTGACACAGTGACAGTGACACAGTGACAGTGACAGTGACACAGTGACACAGTGACAGTGACAGTGACAGTGACAGTGACACAGTGACAGTGACACAGTGACAGTGACACAGTGACACAGTGACAGTGACAGTGACAGTGACAGTGACACAGTGACAGTGACAGTGACAGTGACAGTGACAGTGACACAGTGACAGTGACACAGTGACACAGTGACAGTGACAGTGACAGTGACAGTGACACAGTGACAGTGACACAGTGACAGTGACAGTGACAGTGACAGTGACACAGTGACAGTGACACAGTGACAGTGACACAGTGACACAGTGACACAGTGACAGTGACACAGTGACAGTGACAGTGACACAGTGACAGTGACACAGTGACACAATGACAGTGACACAGTGACAATGACACAGTGACACAGTGACAGTGACACAGTGACAGTGACAGTGACACAGTGACAGTGACACAGTGACAGTGACAGTGACACAGTGACAGTGACACAGTGACAGTGACACAGTGACAGTGACAGTGACAGTGACACAGTGACAGTGACACAGTGACAGTGACAGTGACACAGTGACAGTGACACAGTGACACAGTGACAGTGACAGTGACACAGTGACAGTGACACAGTGACAGTGACAGTGACAGTGACACAGTGACAGTGACAGTGACAGTGACAGTGACACAGTGACAGTGACACAGTGACAGTGACAGTGACAGTGACACAGTGACACAGTGACAGTGACAGTGACACAGTGACAGTGACACAGTGACACAGTGACACAGTGACAGTGACAGTGACACAGTGACAGTGACACAGTGACAGTGACACAGTGACAGTGACACAGTGACAGTGACAGTGACACAGTGACAGTGACACAGTGACAGTGACACAGTGACACAGTGACAGTGACAGTGACACAGTGACACAGTGACACAGTGACAGTGACACAGTGACAGTGACAGTGACAGTGACAGTGACAGTGACAGTGACACAGTGACAGTGACACAGTGACACAGTGACAGTGACACAGTGACAGTGACACAGTGACACAGTGACAGTGACAGTGACACAGTGACAGTGACACAGTGACAGTGACACAGTGACACAGTGACAGTGACACAGTGACAGTGACAGTGACAGTGACAGTGACACAGTGACAGTGACACAGTGACAGTGACACAGTGACAGTGACAGTGACACAGTGACAGTGACACAGTGACAGTGACACAGTGACAGTGACACAGTGACAGTGACAGTGACACAGTGACAGTGACACAGTGACAGTGACAGTGACAGTGACAGTGACACAGTGACACAGTGACAGTGACACAGTGACAGTGACAGTGACAGTGACAGTGACAGTGACACAGTGACAGTGACAGTGACACAGTGACAGTGACACAGTGACAGTGACACAGTGACACAGTGACAGTGACACAGTGACAGTGACACAGTGACAGTGACAGTGACACAGTGACAGTGACAGTGACAGTGACACAGTGACAGTGACAGTGACACAGTGACAGTGACACAGTGACACAGTGACAGTGACACAGTGACAGTGACACAGTGACAGTGACAGTGACACAGTGACAGTGACAGTGACAGTGACAGTGACACAGTGACAGTGACAGTGACACAGTGACAGTGACAGTGACACAGTGACAGTGACACAGTGACACAGTGACAGTGACACAGTGACAGTGACAGTGACAGTGACAGTGACAGTGACAGTGACACAGTGACAGTGACACAGTGACACAGTGACAGTGACAGTGACAGTGACACAGTGACAGTGACACAGTGACAGTGACAGTGACAGTGACAGTGACACAGTGACAGTGACACAGTGACACAGTGACAGTGACAGTGACACAGTGACAGTGACACAGTGACAGTGACAGTGACACAGTGACAGTGACACAGTGACACAGTGACAGTGACACAGTGACACAGTGACAGTGACACAGTGACAGTGACACAGTGACAGTGACACAGTGACAGTGACAGTGACACAGTGACAGTGACACAGTGACAGTGACAGTGACAGTGACACAGTGACAGTGACAGTGACAGTGACAGTGACAGTGACACAGTGACAGTGACACAGTGACAGTGACAGTGACACAGTGACACAGTGACACAGTGACAGTGACAGTGACAGTGACAGTGACACAGTGACAGTGACAGTGACAGTGACAGTGACACAGTGACACAGTGACAGTGACAGTGACAGTGACACAGTGACACAGTGACACAGTGACAGTGACAGTGACACAGTGACAGTGACAGTGACAGTGACAGTGACACAGTGACAGTGACAGTGACAGTGACAGTGACAGTGACACAGTGACAGTGACAGTGACACAGTGACAGTGACACAGTGACAGTGACACAGTGACAGTGACAGTGACAGTGACAGTGACAGTGACACAGTGACAGTGACAGTGACAGTGACAGTGACAGTGACAGTGACACAGTGACACAGTGACAGTGACAGTGACAGTGACACAGTGACAGTGACACAGTGACACAGTGACAGTGACAGTGACACAGTGACAGTGACACAGTGACACAGTGACAGTGACAGTGACAGTGACACAGTGACACAGTGACAGTGACACAGTGACAGTGACAGTGACAGTGACAGTGACAGTGACACAGTGACACAGTGACAGTGACAGTGACAGTGACACAGTGACAGTGACAGTGACAGTGACAGTGACAGTGACACAGTGACAGTGACAGTGACAGTGACAGTGACAGTGACAGTGACACAGTGACACAGTGACAGTGACAGTGACAGTGACACAGTGACAGTGACAGTGACACAGTGACACAGTGACAGTGACACAGTGACAGTGACACAGTGACAGTGACAGTGACAGTGACACAGTGACACAGTGACAGTGACAGTGACAGTGACACAGTGACAGTGACAGTGACACAGTGACAGTGACACAGTGACACAGTGACAGTGACAGTGACAGTGACACAGTGACAGTGACAGTGACAGTGACACAGTGACACAGTGACAGTGACACAGTGACAGTGACACAGTGACAGTGACAGTGACAGTGACACAGTGACACAGTGACAGTGACAGTGACAGTGACAGTGACAGTGACACAGTGACACAGTGACAGTGACACAGTGACAGTGACACAGTGACACAGTGACAGTGACACAGTGACAGTGACAGTGACAGTGACAGTGACACAGTGACACAGTGACAGTGACACAGTGACAGTGACAGTGACACAGTGACAGTGACAGTGACAGTGACACAGTGACAGTGACACAGTGACACAGTGACACAGTGACAGTGACACAGTGACAGTGACAGTGACAGTGACAGTGACACAGTGACAGTGACAGTGACAGTGACAGTGACAGTGACACAGTGACACAGTGACAGTGACACAGTGACAGTGACAGTGACACAGTGACAGTGACACAGTGACACAGTGACAGTGACACAGTGACAGTGACAGTGACAGTGACAGTGACACAGTGACAGTGACACAGTGACAGTGACACAGTGACAGTGACAGTGACACAGTGACACAGTGACACAGTGACAGTGACACAGTGACAGTGACAGTGACAGTGACACAGTGACACAGTGACAGTGACACAGTGACAGTGACACAGTGACACAGTGACAGTGACAGTGACAGTGACAGTGACACAGTGACAGTGACACAGTGACAGTGACAGTGACAGTGACACAGTGACAGTGACACAGTGACAGTGACACAGTGACAGTGACAGTGACAGTGACAGTGACACAGTGACAGTGACACAGTGACAGTGACAGTGACAGTGACAGTGACACAGTGACACAGTGTCAGTGACACAGTGAGAGTGACAGTGACACAGTGACACAGTGACACAGTGACAGTGACAGTGACAGTGACAGTGACAGTGACAGTGACAGTGACACAGTGACACAGTGACAGTGACAGTGACAGTGACAGTGACAGTGACACAGTGACAGTGACAATGACAGTGACACAGTGACAGTGACACAGTGACAGTGACAGTGACACAGTGACACAGTGACAGTGACAGTGACACAGTGACAGTGACACAGTGACAGTGACACAGTGACAGTGACACAGTGACACAGTGACAGTGACAGTGACACAGTGACACAGTGACAGTGACAGTGACACAGTGACAGTGACAGTGACACAGTGACACAGTGACAGTGACAGTGACACAGTGATACAGTGACACAGTGACAGTGACAATGGCATTGGGAATGGGATTTGGAATGGCAATGGCCGTGACAGTGACAGTGACAGTGACAGTGACAGGGACACAATGACAGTGACAATGACTGTGACAATGACAGTGGCACTGGGAATGTGATCTGGAATGGGAATGGCAGTGACAGTGACAATGGAATTGGGAATGGCAATGGCAGTGACAATGGCAGTGGCTTCGGGAATGACACCGGGAATGGCAATGGCTGTGACAATGTGACTGGGAATGGGATTGGGAATGGGATTGGGAATGGCAGTGACAGTGACAGTGACATTTGGAATGGCAATGACAATGGGATTGGGAATGGGAATGGCACTGGGAATTGGGATTGGGAATGGCACTGGGAATGGCAGTGACACTGGGAATTGGCATTGGGAATGACAATGGCAGTGACGGTGACAATGACAGTGGCTTTGGGAATGGCCACGGGAATGTGATGTGGAATGGCAATGGCACTGGGATTGGGATTTGGAATGGTTTGCGGAATGTGATTGGGAATTGGGATTGGGAATGGCCATGGGAATGTGATGTGGGATGACACTGGCATTGGAAATGGCATTGGGAATGGCAATGGCTGTGACAAATGTAGTGACAATGGGAATTGGGATTGGGAATGGCAGTGACAAATGCAGTGACAATGGCAGTGGCATTGGGAATGGCATTGGGAATGGAATTGGGAATGGAATTGGGAATGGGATTTGGAATGGCAATGACAGTGTGACTTGGAATGGGAATGGGAATGGGAATGGGAATGGCAGTGACAATGGCAGTGACAATGTGACTGGGAATGGGATTGGGAATGGCAGTGACAATGGCAGTGACAATGTGACTGGGAATGGGATTGGGAATGGCGATGACAGTGACAGTGGCATTGGGAATGGCAATGACAATGGGAATGGCACTGGGAATGGCAGTGGCATTGGGAATGGCATTGGGAATGGCACTGGGAATTGGGATTGGGAATGGCACTGGGAATGGCAGTGACACTGGGAATTGGCATTGGGAATGACAATGGCAGTGACGGTGACAATGACAGTGGCTTTGGGAATGGCCACGGGAATGTGATGTGGAATGGCAGTGGCACTGGGATTGGGATTTGGAATGGTTTGCGGAATGTGATTGGGAATTGGGATTGGGAATGGCCACGGGAATGTGATCTGGGATGGCAATGGCATTGGGATTGGGAATGGCAGTGACAAATGCAGTGACAATGGCAATGGCAGTGGCATTGGGAATGGAATTGGGAATGGGATTTGGAATGGCAATGACAGTGTGACTTGGAATGGGAATGGGAATGGGAATGGGAATGGCAGTGACAATGGCAGTGACAATGTGACTGGGAATGGGATTGGGAATGGGATTGGGAATGGCAATGACAGTGACAGTGGCATTGGGAATGGCAATGACAATGGGAATGGCGCTGGGAATGGCAGTGGCATTGGGAATGACATTGGGAATGGCACTGGGAATGGCAGCGGGAATTGGGATTGGGAATGGGATTGGGAATGGCAGTGACACTGGGAATTGGCATTGGGAATGACAATGGCAGTGACGGTGACAATGACAGTGGCTTTGGGAATGGCCACAGGAATGTGATCTGGGATGACACTGGCATTGGGAATGGCATTGGGAATGGCAATGGCTGTGACAAATGTAGTGACAATGGGAATTGGGATTGGGAATGGCAGTGACAAATGCAGTGACAATGGCAGTGGCATTGGGAATGGGAATGGCATTGGGAATGACAATGGAAATGACAGTGTGACTGGGAATGGGATTGGGAATGGGCTCTGGAATGGCAGTGACAGTGACAGTGACACTGGGAATGGCCATGGGAATGGGAATGGCACTGGGAATGGCAGTGGCATTGGGAATGGGATTGGGAGTGACAATGGCAGTGACAATGGAAATGACAATGTGACTGGGAATGGCACTGGGAATGGCAGTGACACTGGGAATTGGCATTGGGAATGACAATGGCAGTGACGGTGACAATGACAGTGGCTTTGGGAATGGCCACGGGAATGTGATCTGGGATGACACTGGCATTGGGAATGGCATTGGGAATGGCAATGGAAATGACAATGTGACTGGGAATGGGATTGGGAATGGGCTCTGGATTGGCGATGACAGTGACAGTGGCACTGGGAATGGCCATGGGAATGGGAATGGCACTGGGAATGGCAGTGGCACTGGGAATTGGGATTGGCAATGGCAGTGACATTGGGAATGGCAATGGGAATGGGATTGGGAATGACAATGGCAGTGATGGCAATGGCAGTTACAATGACCATGGGATTTGGAATGGCAGTGACATTGGGAATGGGATTGGGAATTGGGATTGGGAATGGCAGTGACACTGGGAATGGGATTGGGAATGGCAATGACAGTGACAGTGACAGTGACAATGGACATCGTGACTTGGAATGGGATTGGGAATGGCCATGGGAATGTCACTGGCATTGGGAATGGCCATGGGAATGGCAGCGGCACTGGGAACTGGGATGGGGAATGGCAGTGACATTGGGAATGACATTTGGAATGGCACTGGGAATGGCATTGGGAATGACAATGGCAGTGACAATGGCAGTGATGGCAATGGCAGTGACAATGGCCATGGGATTTGGAATGGCAGTGACATTGGGAATGGGATTGGGAATGACAATGGAAATGTGATTTGGAATGGCAATGACAGTGACAGTGACAGTGACAATGGACATCGTGACTTGGAATGGCATTGGGAATGACAATGGCAGTGACGGTGACAATGATGGCAATGGCAGTGACAATGGCAATGGGATTGGGAATGGCAGTGACATTGGGAATGTGATTGGGAATGGCAATGACAGTGACAGTGACAATGGACATCGTGACTTGGAATGGGATTGGGAATGGCCCTGGGAATGTCACTGGCATTGGGAATGGCACTGGCAGTGACAATGGAAATGACAAAGTGACTTGGAATGGGATTGGGAATGGCAGTGACAGTGACAGTGGCACTGGGAATGGCCATGGGAATGGGAATGGCACTGGAAATGACAGTGGCATTGGGAATGACATTGGGAATGGCCATGGGAATGGCAGCGGCACTGGGAATTGGGATTGGGAGTGACAATGGCAGTGACAATGGCAGTGATGGCAATGGCAGTGACAATGGCCATGTGATTTGGAATGGCAGTGACATTGGGAATGGGATTGGGAATGGGATTGGCAATGACAGTGACATTGGGAATGGGATTTGGAATGGGATTGGGAATGGCAGTGGCACTGGGAATTGGCATTGGGCGTGACAATGGCAGTGACAATGGCAGTGATGGCAATGGCAGTGACAATGGCAATGGGATTGGGAATGGCAGTGACATTGGGAATGGGATTGGGATTGGGAATGGCAGTGACATTGGGAATGGGATTTGGAATGGGATCTGGAATGGCAGTGACACTGGGAATTGGGATTGGGAATGGCAATGGAAATGTGATTTGGAATGGCAATGACAGTGCCAGTGACAGTGACAATGGACATCGTGACTTGGAATGGGATTGGGAATGGGATTGGGAATGGCAATGGGATTGGGAATGACAGTGACATTGGGAATGTGATTTGGAATGGCAATGGCAGTGCCAGTGACAATGGACATCGTGACTTGGAATGGGATTGGGAATGGCCATGGGAACGTCACTGGCGTTGGGAGTGGCACTGGCAGTGACAATGGAAATGACAATGTGACTTGGAATGGGATTGGGAATGGCAGTGACAGTGACAGTGGCACTGGGAATGACATTGGAAATGGCCATGGGAATGGCTGTGGCACTGGGAATTGGGATTGGGAATGGCAGTGACAATGGGAATGGCATTGGGAATGACAATGGCATTGGGAATTGGGATTGGGAATTGGGATTGGGAATGGGATCTGGAATGGCAATGGCTGTGACAGTGGCACTGGGAATGTGATTTGGAATGGCAGTGACAATGGGAATGGAATTGGGAATGTCAGTGACAATGACAATGGCAGTGACATTGGGAATGGAATTGGGAATGTGATTTGGAATGGCAGTGATATTGGGAATTGGGAATGGGATTGGCAATGACAATGGGATTTGGAATGGCATTGGGAATGGGATTTGGAATGGCAATGGCTGTGACAAATGCAGTGACAATGGGAATTGGGATTGGGAATGGCCATGGGAATGGGATTGGGAATGGCAGTGACGAATGCAGTGACAATGGCAATGGCAGTGGCATTGGGAATGGCAATGGCTGTGACAATGTGACTTGGAATGGGATTGGGAATGGGATCTGGAATGGCAGTGACAGTGACAGTGGCATTGGGAATGGCAATGACAATGGGAATGGCACTGGGAATGACATTGGGAATGGCATTGGGAATGACAATGGCAGTGACAATTGCAGTGATGGCAATGGCAGTGACATTGGGAATGGGATTTGGAATGGCAGTGGCATTGGGAATGGGATTGGGAATTGGGATTGGGAATGGCATTGACACTGGGAATGGGATTGGGAATGGCAGTGGCATTGGGAATGGGATTGGGAATGGGATTGGGAATGGCAGTGACAGTGACATTGGGAATTGGGAATGGCAGTGACAGTGACACTGGGAATGGGATTGGGAATGGCAGTGACAATGGCAATGGCATTGGGAATGACATTGGGAATAAGATTGGGAATGGCTGTGCCAATGGCAGTGACAATGGGAATGGCCATGGGAATGGCCATGGGAATGGGATTGGGAATGGGATTGGGAATGGCACTGGCAGTGACATTGGGAATAGGATTGGCAATGGCAGTGACAATGGGAATTGGCAATGGGATTGGGAATGGCAGTGACAGTGACATTGGGAATTGGGATTGGGAATGGCAGTGACAATAGCAGTGACAATGGGAATGGCATTGGGAATGGCCATGGGAATGTCAGTGGGATTGGGATTGGGAATGGCACTGGCAGTGACAGTGACAATGGCAGTGACACTGGAATAGGATTGGGAATGGCAGTGCCATTGGGAATTGGCATTGGGAATTGGCATTGGGAATGACAATGGCAGTGACAATGGCAGTGCCATTGGGAATTGGGATTGGGATTGGGAATGGCATCGGGACTGGGATTTGGAATGGCACTGGCAGTGACAGTGACAATGGCAGTGGCATTGGGAATGGCCACGGGAATGGGATTGGGAATTGGGATTGACAATGGCAATGGCATTTGGAATGTCAGCAGCATTGGGAATGGCAGTGACAGTGACAATGGCAGTGACAGTGACAATGGCAGTGACAGTGACAATGGCAGTGACAGTGACAATGGCAGTGACAGTGACAATGGCAGTGACAATGGCTTTAGGAATTGGGAATAGCAGTGACACTGGGAATGGGATTGAGAATTGGGATTGGGAACGGGATTGGGAATGGTAGTGACAATGACAATGGCAGTGACAGTGGCAATGAGATTGGCAACGGCATTAGGAATTGGGATGTGGAATGGCAGTGACAATGGGAATGGGATTGGGAATGGGATTGGGAATGGGATTGGGAATGGCAGTGACAGTGACATTGGGAATTGGGATTGGGAATGGCATCGGGACTGGGATTTGGAATGGCACTGGCAGTGACAGTGACAATGGCAGTGACATTGGGAATGGCCATGGGAATGGGATTGGGAATTGGGATTGACAATGGCAATGGCATTTGGAATGTCAGCGGCATTGGGAATGGCAGTGACAGTGACAATGGCAGTGACAGTGACAATGACAATGGCAGTGACAATGGCAGTGACAATGGCACTAGGAATTGGGAATAGCAGTGACATTGGGAATTGGGATTGGGAATGGCAATGGGAATTGGGATTGGGAATGGCAGCGGCATTGGGAATGTGATTGGGAATGGGATTTGGAATGGCACTGGCAATGGCAGTGACAGTGACAATGACAGTGACAATGGCATTAGGAATTGGGAATAGCAGTGACATTGGGAATGGGATTGAGAATTGGGATTGGGAATTGGGATTGGGAATTGGGATTGGGAATTGGGATTGGGAATGGCAGTGACAATGACAATGGCAGTGACAATGGCATTAGGAATTGGGAATGTCAGCGGCATTGGGAATGGGATTGGGAATTGGGATTTGGAATGGCAATGGCAGTGACAGTGACAATGGCATTGGGAATTGGGATTGGGAATGGCACCAGGAATGGGATTGGGAATGACAATGGCAGTGACAATGGGAATGGCAACGTGACTTGGAATGGGATTGGGAATTGGGATTGGGAATGGGATTGGGAATGTCAGTGGGATTGGGAATGGCCATGGGAATGTCAGTGGGATTGGGAATGGGATTGGGATTGGGAATGGGATTGGGAATGTGATTTGGAGTGGTAATGGCAGTGACACTGGGATTGGGATTGGGAATGGGATTGGGAATTGGGATTGGGAATGTCAGTGGGATTGGGAATGGGATTGGGAACGGCCATGGGAATGTCAGTGACACTGGGAATGGGATTGGGAATTGGGAACGGCCATGGGAATCCGTGCCCATCCCCAGCCGCATCCTGCGTTTCCGGGATTTTGTGGCAGCTCCGCCGCGCGTCGGAATTTGGGAATTCGGGAATTTGGGGATTTCAGGAATTCGGGAATTCCGGGAATTTGGGATGATCTAAACTCGGCTGCCGGCTCCGACTGCTCTTATTCCAAACCCGTTCCGTCATTTCCCCGTTCCCGGCCCCGCTCCGAGCTCTCCCTGGATCTGGGATTGGGATTGGGAATCGTTCCCACCCCTCATCCTGCCCAAACTGGTTTATACTGGTGCCTCCCGCCGGCTGGAAACGCCGGATCCCGGAATTCATCCGGGAAAAACTTCCCTTAAAACCCCCTGGAATTCGGGATCATCCCCGGGATCCCTCCCGAGATTCCGCTGAGGGATTTTCCACAACCTCTGGAATTCTCCGGGAATTTTCTTTCCCGGAATTCCACCCTTCCCTCCCTTTTCCCACCGGGAATATTTCACTTTGTGCTCCCAAACACCCCAAATTCCACCCAAATTTTCAATGGGATTTTCCCCATCCCGGAAACTTTGATTCCCGGATTTTCCCCATTCCCGGATTTTCCCCATTCCTGGATTTTCCCCATTCCCAGATTTTCCCCATTCCAGGATTTTCCCCATTCCCGGATTTTCCCCATTCCTGGATTTTCCCCATTCCCAGATTTCCCCCATCCCTGCCCCTTTGATTCCAGGATTTTTCCCATTCCAGGATTTTCCCCATCCCGGGACCTTTAATTCCAGGATTTTCCCCATTCCCAGATTTTCCCCATTCCCGAATTTTCCTCATTCCTGGTTTTTCCCCATTCCCAGATTTTCCCCATTCCCAGATTTTCCCCATTCCAGAATTTTCCCCATCCCAACCCCTTTGAGATTCCAGGATTTTCCCCATTCCCGGATTTTCCCAATCCCAGCCCCTTTGATTCCCGGATTTTCCCCATTCCCGGATTTTCCCCGTCCCAACCCCTTTCAGATTCCAGGATTTTCCCCATTCCCGGATTTTCCCCCTTCCCAGATTTTCCCCATCCCATCACCTTTGATTCCCAATTTTTCCCCATCCTGGGACCTTTGAGATTCCCGGATTTTCCCCATTCCCGGATTTTCCCCATTCCCGGATTTTCTCCATTCCAGGATTTTCCCCATCCCAGGATTTTCCCCATTCCCAGATTTTCCCCATTCCAGGATTTTCCCCATCCCAACCCGCTTGAGATTCCAGGATTTTCCTCATTCCCAGATTTTCCCCATTCCATCACCTTTGATTCCAGGATTTTCCCCATCCTGAGACTTTTGATTCTCAGATTTTCCTCATTCCCAGATTTTCCCCATCCCATCACCTTTGATTCCCAATTTTTCCCCATCCTGGGACCTTTGAGATTCCCGGATTTTCCCCATTCCTGGATTTTCCCCATTCCAGGATTTTCCCCATTCCTGGATTTTCCCCATTCCATCACCTTTGATTCCAGAATTTTCCCCATTCCAGGATTTTCCCCATTCCCAGATTTTCCCCATCCTGGAAACTTTGATTCCAGGATTTTCCCCATCCTGAGACTTTTGATTCCAGGATTTTCCCCATTCCCGGATTTTCCCCATTCCCGGATTTTCCCCATCCCGGGACCTTTGATTCCAGAATTTTCCCCATTCCAGGATTTTCCCCGTCCAACACCTTTGAGATTCCAGGATTTTCCCCATTCCCGGATTTTCCCCATTCCAGGATTTCCCCCATTCCCGGATTTTCCCCATTCCAGGATTTTCCCCATCCCAGCCCCTTTGATTCCAGAATTTTCCCCATTCCAGGATTTTCCCCATTCCCAGATTTTCCCCATCCCGGGACCTTTGATTCCCGGATTTTCCCCATTCCCAGATTTTCCCCATCCCATCACCTTTGATTCCAGGATTTTCCCCATCCTGGGACCTTTGAGATTCCCGGATTTTCCCCATTCCCGGATTTTCCCCATTCCAGGATTTTCCCCATCCCGGGACCTTTAATTCCAGGATTTTCCCCATTCCCGAATTTTCCTCATTCCTGGATTTTCCCCATCCCAGGATTTTCCCCATTCCTGGATTTTCCCCATTCCCAGATTTTCCCCATCCTGGAAACTTTGATTCCCAATTTTTCCCCATCCTGGGACCTTTGAGATTCCCGGATTTTCCCCATCCCGGGATTTTCCCCATTCCCAGATTTTTCCCATCCCGGCACCTTCGATTCCCGTTTTTCTGAGGATATCTGGAATTTTTTCCCCATTATCCAACGCTCAGAATTCCAAATTCTCCCTTTCAATCCCTAAACCCTAAAAATTCCGGGATCGGATTTTCCACACGGATCCCACTCGACCCTTCCCAATTTTTTTATTATTTCTGAAATTTTTGGGAATGAATTCCCAAATTTCCTCCTCCCATGGGATCAAAAAAATTCGGGATCCAGGAATTTTAGGGATTAAAGGAAAAAATTCGGGATCCAGGAATTTTAGGGATCAAAAAAATTTGGGATCCAGGAATTTTAGGGATTAAAGGAAAAATTCGGGATCCAGGAATTTCAGGGATTAAAGGAAAAAATTCGGGATCCAGGAATTTTAGGGATCAAAAAAATTTGGGATCCAGGAATTTTAGGGATTAAAGGAAAAATTCGGGATCCAGGAATTTCAGGGATTAAAGGAAAAAATTCGGGATTTGGATTTTTCCAAGGTCACATCCTTGGAAACATTCCCAGAAAATCCCGGGATATAAAAATTCCCATTCCCAAGGAAGAGTGAACGGATTCGGAATCGCTGCCGGCCACAATTCCCAGCTCAGAATTCCCAAAAAAAAAACCCGGGAATGTCGAGGACGGCTCCGTCCCTCCGGGATTTATAAATAGAATCCGACGGCGTCGATTCAAATCCGGCGGAAATCCGGATTTACCCTCCGGAATCCGCAGGGAAAAGCTCAAATTCCTTAAAAATTGGGGAATTCGGCTCCCAAAATATTCCGAAGGAATTTTTTTTTATCTGGAAAATTTTTGATTATTTTTTTTATCAGCTCCAAATCCCAGATTCCCGCCCTCATTCCCGGTTTTTTTTGCGGTTATCCCGGTTTTTTTTTTGGGAGCTGGATGGTTTGAGGAGGGGATTTTCCGGGAAAATCCGGAGTTTTAAGGAGATCCGGCTTTTTCCAGGGATTATCTGAGCTGGGATTCGGGACAGGGGGAGTTTGGAGAGCCCAAATGTTCGGGATATTAATAATAAATTAATATTAATATTAATAAATAGTATTTATTAACAAATATTATTCATTTCATAAATATTATTTATTAATATTTATTATTATTATTAATAAATATTCACGGCTGAGGGGGAAAAAAGTGGAATTTTTTAGGATTTGTTCCCTAAAATTGGAATAAAATTAATTTAAAAAAAAAAATAGAAAATCAAATTAAAATAATTATTAAGTGATTATTAAATATAAATATAAATATAAATATAAATATAAATATAAATATAAATATAAATATAAATATAAATATAAATATAAATATAAATATGAAAACAAATTATTACCACTATTATTATTATTATTATTATTATTATTATTATTATTATTATTATTATTATTATTATTATTATTATTATTATTATTCTAATATTAAATTATTAAAAATAAAATAAAGCTAAAAAAGAAATTAATTTAAATTTGTTATATTTAATTAAAATTCAATTAAATTAAAATCTCTCTCTTAAATCAAATTTAAATTTCTCCCAAAATCCAAACTTTTCCCAAATCCAAACTTTTCCCAAATTAAATCCAAACTTTTCCCAAAAAAAAGGGTTAAAAATTCATTAAAATAAGAAATTCCCGATTTTTTTTCTGTTTTTTTTGGGATTTTTTCCGGCTGTTTTTTCCGACTGTTTTTTCCGGAACGGGATTTGCATTCCAGCTGGAAAATGGACATGTGGGAAAATGCGGGAAACAAAAGAAATTTGGGAATTAGGGGCAAAATCCAAACTTTTCCCAAAATCCAAACTTTTCCCAAAATCCAAACTTTTCCCAAAATCCAAACTTTTCCCAAATCCAATCAAAACCTCTCCCAAATCCAAAACTTTTCCCAAATTAAATCCAAATTTTTCCCAAAATCCAAACTTTTCCCAAATTAAATCAAAACTTTTCCCAAAATCCAAACTTTTCCCAAATCCAATCAAAACCTCTCCCAAATCCAAAACTTTTCCCAAATTAAATCCAAATTTTTCCCAAATCCAAATTTTTCCCAAATCCAAATTTTTCTGGAATCCAAACTTTTCCCAAAATCCAAACTTTTCCCAAAATCTAAACTTTTCCCAAATTAAATCCAAACTTTTCCCAAATCCAAATTTTTCTGGAATCCAAACCTTTCCCAAAATCCAAACTTTTCCCAAATAAAATCCAAACTTTTCCAGATCCAAACCTCTCCCAAAATCCAAACTTTTCCCAAAATCCAAACTTTTCCAAAATCCAAACTTTTCCCAAGTTAAATCCAAACCTTTCCCAAAAAAAGGGTTAAAAATTCATTAAAAATAAGAAATTCCCGATTTTTTTTCTGGTTTTTTTGG
Source organism: Periparus ater (assembly GCA_032357785.1). Classification (NCBI taxonomy): domain Eukaryota; kingdom Metazoa; phylum Chordata; class Aves; order Passeriformes; family Paridae; genus Periparus; species Periparus ater. Next base: position 83,047,988 of record CM063636.1, read on the forward strand.
GATTTTTTCCGGCTGTTTTTTCCGACTGTTTTTTCCGGAACGGGATTTGCATTCCAGCTGGAAAATGGACATGTGGGAAAATGCGGGAAACAAAAGAAATTTGGGAATTAGGGGCAAAATCCAAACTTTTCCCAAATCCAAATTTTTCCCAAATCCAAACTTTCCCAAATTAAATCCAAACTTTTCCCAAATCCAATCAAAACCTCTCACAAATCCAAACTTTTCCCAAATTAAATCCAAATTTTTCCCAAAATCCAAACTTTTCCCAAATCCAATCAAAACCTCTCACAAATCCAAACTTTTCCCAAATTAAATCCAAATTTTTCCCAAAATCCAAACTTTTCTGGAATCCAAACTTTTCCCAAAATCCAAACTTTTCCCCCCAAATCCAAACTTTTCCCAAATCCAAAAACTTTTCCCAAATTAAATCCAAACTTTTCCCAAAAAAAGGGTTAAAAATTCATTAAAAATAAGAAATTCCCGATTTTTTTTCTGGTTTTTTTGGATTTTTTCCGGCTGTTTTTTCCGACTGTTTTTTCCGGAACGGGATTTGCATTCCAGCTGGAAAATGGACATGTGGGAAAATGCGGGAAACAAAAGAAATTTGGGAATTAGGGGCCGATTGTCCCACGCTCCGTTAAGCCGGGAAAAACAAAGGGTTTGTTCTGCTCTTAATTAAAACCCAGCCTAACAAAGCCGGGTTTAATTAATGAAGAATTCCCAGCCCGGCCCCGAAGGCTGAACTTGGCAGCGTGGAGCAGCGTGGAGGGGTTGGGGTTGAAAAGGAGGAGTTTGAGAAATAAAATCAAATTTTAATTAATTTTTTTATATGTTTTAATTTGAATTAAAATAAAATAAAATCCTTTTTTTTTGTTTTTAGGGAGTTGAGGTTTTAATTTGAATTTTAGTTGATTTTTTTATATGTTTTAATTTTAATTTAAATAAAATAAAATCCCTTTTTTTGGTTTTTAGAGGAGCTGAGGTTTTAATTTTAATTTTAATTTTATTTTTTTAATTTTAATTTTAATTAAAAGAAAATTAAATCCTTTTTTTTTTTGAGTTTTAGGGAGCTGAAGTTTTAATTTTAATTTAATTTTATTTTTTTATATATATTTTAATTTAAATAAAATAAAATCCCTTTTTTT
>CM063636.1:83049632-83124689 GCA_032357785.1 Periparus ater
AATCCCTTTTTTTGGTTTTTTAGGGAGCTGAGGTTTTAATTTTAATTTAATTTTATTTTTTTTTATATATTTAAGTTTTAATTTAAATAAAATAAAATCCCTTTTTTTTGGTTTTTAGGGAGCTGAGGTTTTCATTTTAATTTTAATTATTTTTTTTATTATTTTTAGTTATTTTTAATTTTAATGTTAATTTATTTTTAATTTTAATTTATTTTCTTTATTTTAATCTTAATTACTCATTTATTTTTAAATTGTAATTTTAATTTATTTTTTTTAATTTCATTTTTTAATTTTTAATTCTCATTTACTTTTAATTTTATAGTTTTTATTTTAATTCTAATTTATTTTCATTTTAATTTCATTTTTTTATTTTAATTCTCATTTATTTTTTATTTTCATTATATTTTTTATCGTAATTTTAACATTTTTAATGTAATCTTTTTATTGTCATTTTAATTTATTTAATTTATTTTTTTATTGTAACTTTAATTTTCTCAATCTAATTTTTTATTGCAAATTTAATTTTTTCAATCTAATATTTAATTGTAATTTTAAATTTTTTTTATTTTAATTTTAATTATTTTTTTACTTTAAATTTTATTTTTTTGGGGGGAAGTTTTTTATGATTTTTTTTCCCCCGAATCCGAAGGAAAAAAAAAAGCTGGAATGAGGCAGAGCTCGGGAATTGTGATCCCTCCTTCCACATGTCGGGAATTAATCCGGGGGCTTTGATCCCGAAATAAAACCAAAAAAAATTCCATAAAAAACTGCGGAGTTAACGGGAAACAGCCGGAATTTAATTCCGTTCAATTCCTTTTTAACCCAAATCCCAATTATTCCCCTTTTATCTTTGATCCCTTTCCCAGGCTCAACATTCCCAAAATAAAATGAAAAGAAATAAAAATATTCCGGGATAAAATGATTCGGGATCGGATTGGGAATAAAAAAACAAGGAAAAGAATAAAAAATCGGATTTTAAGGCAGCAAAGGTTTACTTTAATTGATGGGAATTAAATTAAATTAAATTGATTTAATTGATGGGGAAAAAGGAGGAAAAAAGGGATTTTAGGGAATTTTTTAGAGCCGGAAAAAAAAGCGGGAATTTATAAAAAAGAAACGGATTTTTTTTCTCCTCGGCGCTCACAAAAGAGGCCGAGGAACAGATGCCGGAATTTCCCAGGAGAGAGGCAGGAAAAATATCGCCGGGAATGGGAATGATCCCGGGATCCCGCGGGAAAATCCGGGATCCCAGAAGGGATCCGGAATATCCGAGGGGGGGAAAACGTTCCCGGATAATCCCGGGATTGGGATCCTGCGGGATTCCCTGGATTTGTTCCCTTTCAAATCTGATTTGTCGGGCTTGGATTTGGGGTTTCCTCATTGCAGGATTTTCCTCATTCCCGGATTTTCCCCATTCCCGAATTTTCCCCCATTCCCGAATTTTCCCCATTTCAGGATTTTCCCCATCCTGGGACCTTTGAGATTCCCGGATTTTCCCCATTCCAGGATTTTCCCCATCCCAGGATTTTCCCCATTCCAGAATTTTCCCCATTCCTGAATTTTCCCCATCCCTGGATTTTCCCATCCCAGGATTTTCCCCATCCTGGGACCTTTAAGTTTCCCGGATTTTCTCCATTCCCGGATTTTCCGCTTCCCAGCACCTTTGATTCCAGAATTTTCCCCATTCCTGGATTTCCCCATCCCAGGATTTTCCCCCATTCCAGGATTTTCCCCATCCTGGGACCTTTGAGATTCCCGGATTTTCTCCATTCCTGGATTTTCTCCATTCCCAGATTTTCCCCTTCCCAGCCCCTTTGATTCCAGAATTTTCCCATCCCGGGACCTTTGATTCCAGAATTTTCCCCATCCCAGATTTTCTCCATTCCCAGATTTTCCCCATTCCAGGATTTTCCCCATTCCCAGATTTTCCCCATCCCAGCACTTCTGATTCCCGAATTTTCCCCATCCCAGGCTTTTCTCCATTCCCGGATTTTCCCCTTCCCAGCACTTTTGATTCCAGAATTTTCCCCATTCCCGGATTTTCTCCATTCCCAGATCTTTTCATTCCCGGATTTTCCCCATCCCAAGATTTTCCCCATCCCAGGATTTTCCCCATCCCAGGATTTTCCCCATCCCAGGATTTTCCCTTCCAGCCCCTTTGATTCCAGAATTTTCCCCATCCCAGATTTTCTCCATTCCCAGACTTTCCCCATTCCAGGATTTTCCCAATCCTGGGACCTTTGAGATTCCAGGATTTTCTCCATTCCCGGATTTCCCATCCTGGGACCTTTGAGATTCCCAGATTTTCTCCATTCCTGGATTTTCCCCTTCCCAGCCCCTTTGATTCCAGGATTTTCCCCATTCCCGAATTTTCCCCATTCCCGGATTTTCCCCATCCTGGGACCTTTGAGATTCCTGGATTTTCCCCTTCCCAGCACCTTTGATTCCAGGATTTTCCCCATTCCCAGGATTTTCCCCATCCCGGATTTCCCCATCCCAGAATTTTCCCCATTCCCGGATTTTCCCCATCCCGGGACCTTTGAGATTCCCAGGATTTTCTCCATTCCTGGATTTTCCCCATTCCCGGATTTTCCCCATTCCAGGATTTTCCCCATTCCAGATCTTTTCATTCCCAGATTTTCCCCACCCCAACACCTTTGATTCAGGATTTTCCCCATTCCCAGATTTTCCCCATTCCCGATTTCCCCATTCAGGATTTCCCCATTCCCAGATTTTCCCCATCCCAGCACTTCTGATTCCCGAATTTTCCCCATCCCAGGCTTTTCCCCATTCCCAGATTTTCCCCTTCCCAGCACTTTCGATTCCAGAATTTTCCCCATTCCCGGATTTTCCCCATCCCAGATCTTTTCATTCCTGGATTTTCCCCATTCCAGCCCCTTTGATTCCAAAATTTTCCCCATTCCCAGATTTTCCCCATTCCCAGATTTTCCCCATCCCAGCCCCTTTGATTCCCGGATTTTCCCCATCCCGGGACCTTTGATTCCCGAATTTTCCCCATTCCCAGATTTTCCCCATCCTGGGACCTTGAGATTCCCAGATTTTCCCCATTCCAGGATTTTCCCCATTCCCGGATTTTCCCCATTCCCGAATTTTCCCATCCCAGCCCCTTTGATTTATTTTTGGGATGATCCAACGGGACCATCCCGGAATAATTCGGGATGAGCGAGTTCCGACCCCACCCAAACCATTCCAGCTTCTCCCAAAATTCCTCTGGAATTCTCCGCGGAGCTGTGGCTTCCAGCCCCTGCAATTCCTCGGGAATTCCCGGGGATTTTCTCCCCCCTGGCTTTGCCTTTGATGTTTGGGCTGTTTGGGAGCTCATGTGGTGCCCACCTGGCCTTTGAAGCTCCGATTTTCCCTGGATCCGGCCTCGTTCCTCGGGAATGGCGTCATGGAATGGCTGCGGAGAGGAAACGAGGGAATGGGCTGGGGGGAAAAGAGGGAACGGCAAATCCGATGGATTCTCCTGGAAAAATCCAATTCCTTTCCTTTCCTTCCTTTCCTTTCCTTTCCTTTCCTTCCTTTCTTTCCTTTCCTTTCCTTTCCTTCTTTCCTTTCCTTTCCTTTCCTTTCCTTTCCTTCCTTTCCTTTCCTTTCCTTTCCTTCCTTTCCTTTCCTTTCCTTCCTTTCCTTTCTTTCCTTTCCTTCCTTTCCTTTCCTTTCCTTTCCTTTCCTTTCCTTTCCTTTCCTTTCCTTCCTTTCCTTTCCTTTCCTTTCCTTTCCTTTCCTTTCCTTTCCTTTCCTTTCCTTTCCTTTCCCTTTCCTTTCCTTTCCTTTCCTTTCCTTTCCTTTCCTTTCCTTTCCTTTTCCTTTCCTTTCCTTTCCTTTCCTTTCCTTTCCTTTCCCTTTCCTTTCCTTTCCTTTCCTTTCCTTTCCTTTCCTTTCCTTTCCTTTCCTTTCCTTTCTTTCCTTTCCTTTCCTTTTCCTTTCCTTTCCTTTCCTTTCCTTTCCTTTCCTTTCCTTTCCTTTCCTTCCTTTCCTTTCCTTTCCTTTCCTTTCCTTTCCTTTCCTTTCCTTTCCTTTCCTTCCTTCCCCTTTTTCCCCTTTTCCTTTTAATTTTCCCTTTTTCCTTTCCCTTCCCCTTTTCCCTTTTTTTCCCCTTTTCCTTCTTCCTTTTCCCTTTTCCTTTTTTTTCCCTTTTCCCTTTCCCATTTTCTTTTCCTTTTCCTTTTTCCCTTCCTTTTTCCTTTCCCCTTTTCCTTTTTCTTTCCCTTTTTCCTTTCCTTTCCCATTCCCTTTCCCATTTTCCCTTTCCCCTTTTTTTCCCTTTTCCCTTTTTCTTCTTCCTTTTCCCTTTTCCTTTTATTTTTCCTTTTTCACTTTTTTTCACCTTTTCCATTTTCCTTTCCCTTTTTCCCTTTTCCCTTTTCCCTTTTTCTTTCCCTTTCCCCTTTTCCCTTTTCTCTTTCCCCTTTTTCTTTTCCCCTTTTCCTTTCCCTTTTCCCTTTTCCCTTTTCCATTTTCCATTTTCCCTTTCCCCTTTTCCTCTCCCCTTTTTTTTCCCCTTTTCCCTTTTTTCCCCTTTTTCCCCTTTTCCCTTTTTCTTCTTCCTTTCCTTTCCCCTTTTTTTTCCCTTTTCATTTTTCTTTTCCCTTTTCCTTCTTCCTTTCCCCTTTTCCTTTTCTTTTTCCCTTTTCCTTTTCTTGTTCCTTTTCCTTTTCCCTTTTCCTTTTCTTTTTCCTTTTCCCTTTTCCTTTTCCCTTCCCCTTTCCCTTTTTTTCCCCTTTTTTTTCTTCCTTTCCCCTTTTCCTTTTATTTTCCCTTTTTCTTTTCCCTTTTCCTTCTTATTTTTTCCCTTTTCCTTTTTTTTTTTCCTTTCCCTTCCCCTCTTCCTTTCCCTTTTCCCTTTTTTCTTCTCTTTTCTATTTTCCATTTTCCATTTTTCTTTCCCCTTTTCCCTTTCCCTTTTCCCTTTCCTATTTTCTTTTCCCCCTTTTTCCCTTTCCTCTTTCCCATTTTCCCTTTTCCTTTCCCCTTTTTTCTTTTCCTTTCCCTTTTCCCCTTTTCCCATTTTTTTCCCTTTTCCCATTTTTTTCCCCATTTTTTTCCCTTTTCCCTTTTACCATTTTTCCCCCATTTTTTTCCTTTTTTCCCTTTTCCCTTTTCCCATTTTTCCCTATTTTTTCCCTTTTTTTCCCTTTTCCTTTTCCCATTTTTTCCCCATTTTTTTTTTCCCTTTTCCCTTTTCCCCATTTTTTTCCCCTTTTTCCTTTTCCCTTTTCCCATTTTTTCCCCATTTTTTTTCCTTTTTCCCCCTTTCCTTTTCCCATTTTTTCCTTTTCCCTTCTCTTTTCCCTTTCCCTTTTCCCTTTCTTTTTCCTTTCCCCTTTCCTTTCCCTTTTCCCATTTTTCCCCATTTTTTTCCCTTTTCCCATTTTTTCCCTTTCCTTTCCCTTCCCCCTTTTCCTCCCCTTTTCCCCTTTCCCATTTTTCCCCTGGGAATTTTCCCCAGGAAAGGAGAAAACTCGGGATGGGAGGAAACAGCCGGAAAAAACCAACCCGGAACGAAACCTCCGCGTTTCCCTTTCCTCCTTTCCAAAGGGAAAAAATCCCTCGGAATTTTCCCGAATTCCGGGATTTCAGTTCCGGAATTCCGGGATTTCAGTTCCGGATTTTAAGGATTGGGATTTTCCCGGTTAAATCCCGGGGAGGAGGCGCCTTCAGGGATCGCTCCCGACGGATGGGGCAGAATTCCCGTCCTCGGGGAGGTTTGGATCCCATTCCTTTGGAATTCCAAGCTTGGAAAAGTCGGAGGGAGGAATCCCGGAATGATTTGGGAAGGGAAATTAAGGAAATTTTAAGGAATTTTCGGGAATGGGGAGGATTTGGACGCTCCTGGATCATTCCCGGCCTCAAATCCGGGAATTTTCCAGAATGGGGAGGATTTGGATGCTCCTGGATCATTCTCAGCCTCAAATCCCGGGAATTTTCCGGGAGTGGGGAGGATTTGGACGCTCCTGGATCATTCCCGGCCTCAAATCCCGGGAATTTTCCGGGAATGGGAGGATTTGGATGCTCCTGGATCATTCCCAGCCTCAAATCCGGGAATTTTCCGGGAATGGGGAGGATTTGGATGCTCCTGGATCATTCCCGGCTTCAAATCCCGGGAATTTTCTGGGAATGGGGAGGATTTCGATCCTGGATCACAAATTCCCATTAAAAAATCCCGGAGCTTTTTGTCTGGCTTTTCCTTCGGAACCAAAATCGGGAATGAAAAAAAAAAATAAATTGGGAATTTTTCCGTGGGGGGAAAAAAAAAAATATTGGGAATTTTTCCTTGGGAAAAGAAGAATATTTGGGAATTTTTCCGTGGAAAACGAATCCCAGATAACGACAAAAACGACTCCCAGCTTTTCCCGGGAAAAATCAGAGCCTGGGATTTTCATTCCGCTGTTTTTTTCCGTGCCTTCCTCGGATCCTGTCAGAAATTCCAGGGTTTTTTTTTTTTCCCCTTTATATTATTCATGGAGCAGCTGCTCCGGCTCCGGCGGCTTCCAAGGGAACGGCAAATTCCGGGGGAAAACTGGGAATTCTTTCAGCTCCGCCGGCTCCGGCTCGGGGTTCGGATGTGGAATTTTGGGATTCATTCCCGATCCTTCAGGGCTGGAATTTTGGGGATCCAGTTTGGGGTTTGTCCGTGGAATTTTGGGATTCATTCCCGATCCCTCATGGCTGGAATTTGGGGATCCAGTTTGGGGTTTGTCCATGGAATTGGGGGGATCGAGTTTTGGGGTTCGGCCGTGGATTTTTGGGATTCATTCCCGATCCTTCAAGGAAGGAATTTGGGGATCCGGTTTGGGGTTTGTCCGTGGAATTTTGGGATTCATTCCTGATCCTTCAGGGCTGGAATTTGGGGATCCAGTTTGGGATTCATCTGTGGAATTTCGGGATCGAGTTTGGGGTTTATCCGTGGAATTTTGGGATTCATTCCCGATCCCTCAGAGCTGGAATTTGAGGATCCGGTTTGGGGTTCATGGCTGGAATTGGGGGATCCATTCTGGGATTCGTCCGTGGAATTCGGGGATTCATTCCCGATCCTTCAGGGCTGGAATTTGGGGATCGAGTTTGGGTTTGTGTGTGGAATTTGGGGATCAATTCCCGATCCCTCAGGGCTGGAATTTTGGGATTCATTCCCCGATCCTTCAGGGCTGGAATTTTGGGATCCGGTTTGGGGTTTGTCCGTGGAATTTGGGGATCAATTCCTGGTCCCTCAGGGCTGGAATTTTGGGATTCATTCCTGATCCTTCAAGGCAGGAATTTGGGATCCGGTTTGGGGTTTGTCCGTGGAATTGGGGATCCAGTTTGGGGTTCATGGCTGGAATTGGGGGATCCAGTCCTGATCCTTCAGGGCTGGAATTTTGGGATCCGATTTTGGGCTTTGTGCGTGGAATTTTGGGATTCATTCCTGATCCCTCAGGGCTGGAATTTTGGGATTCATTCCTGATCCCTCAGGGCTGGAATTTTGGGATCCAGTTTGGGGTTCATGGCTGGAATTGGGGGATCCAGTCCTGATCCTTCAGGGCTGGAATTTGGGATCCGATTTGGGCTTTGTGCGTGGAATTTTGGGATTCATTCCTGATCCCTCAGGGCTGGAATTTGGGGATCCAGTTTGGGGTTCATGGCTGGAATTGGGGATCCAGTTTGGGGTTCGTCCGTGGAATTGGGGGATCCATTCCTGATTCCTCACGGTAGGAATTGAGGGATCCAGTTTGGGGTTCATCTGTGGAATTTTGGGATCCATTCCCAATCCCTCAGGGCTGGAATTTTGGGATTCATTCCCGATCCCTCAGGGCTGGAATTGGGGGATCCAGTTTGGGGTTCGTCCGTGGAATTGGGGGATCCATTCCCGATCCCTCAGGGCTGGAATTGGGGATCCATTCCTGGTCCTTCATGTCAGGAATTTGAGGATCCATTCCTGATCCCAATACTCGGGAATTTCAGGATCCATTCCCGATCCCAACACTCGGGAATTCCAGGATCCATTCCCTGATCCCAGGGTTCGGGAATTTCAGTATCCATTCCTGATCCCAGGGTTCGGGAATTTCAGGATCCATTCCCTGATCCCAACATTTGGGAATTTGGGGATCCATCCCGATCCCAACACTCGGGAATTTGCTGCCGGAGCCCTCTGGGAATATCTCGGGATGTGGATCCAGAGGGAGCCGAGCTCCTCCGGGATCTTGCCGGGCTTTGTCTGGATCCGGGGAATCCCCCAAAGGGATCCGGGAGAGCTGGAGAGGGACTGGGATGGGATCCGGGGATTCCCAGAGAGGATTCCCAGTCTGGATTCCATGGGAAAGGGAAAGGAAGGGAAGGGAAGGGAAAAGGAAAAGGAGAATGAAAAGAAGGAAAAGGAAGGAGAAGGAAAAGGAGGAAAAGGAGAAGGAACGAAAGAAAGGGAAAGGAAAATAAGGAGAAGGAAAAGGAAGGAAAGGGAAAAGGAAAGAAAAGAAGGAAAAGGAGGAGAAGGAAAAGGGAAAGGAAAAGGAGAAGGAAAAGAAGGAAAATGAAAGGAAAAGAAGGAAAAGGAAAAGAAGGAGAAGGAAATGGAGGGAAAGGAAAGGAAAGGAAAGGAAAGGAAAGGAAAGGAAAGGAAAGGAAAGGAAAGGAAAGGAAAGGAAAGGAAAGGAAAGGAAAGGAAAGGAAAGGAAAGGAAAGGAAAGAAAGGAAAGGAAAGGAAAGGAAAGGAAAGGAAAGGAAAGGAAAGGAAAGGAAAGGAAAGGAAAGGAAAGGAAAGGGACGGAGAAGGAAAAGGAGGAAAAGGAGGAGGAAAAGGAGAAGGAAAAGAAAAGGAAAAGAATGAAAAGGAGGAAAAGAAAAGGAAAAGGAGGGAAAGAAAAGGAAAAGAAGGAAAAGGAAATGAAAAGGAGGAAAAGGAAAAGAAGGAAAAGGAAAGGGAAGGAAGGGAAAGGAAAAGGAAAAGAAGGAAAAGGAGGAAAGGAGAAGGAAAAGAAAAGAAAAGGAAAAGAAGGAAAAGGAGAAAAATGAAAGGAAAAGGAGGAAAAGGAAAGAAAAAGAAAAGGAAAAGGAGGAAAAGAAAAGGAAAAGGAAAGGAAAAGGAGGAAAAGGAGAAGGAAAAGAAGAGAAAAGGAAGGGAAGGGAAGTTGGTGAGGCGGGATCCGTCCCCGCTGCGGCAGCGGGGTCAGCGCCGGCGGCCGCTCGGTGTGTGCCAGACTGTGAAATGGGGCGGTGCCGAGCGGCTGCGCCGCACCTGGGCCCTTCAGCTGTGATTGATGGGCTTTGCTCATGTGGAATGGGGCCCATCTGCTCCCGCTCCTCCTGTTTATTCCGGCTTTTCCTTCCCTTTCCCAGCCTTTCCTCCTCCCTTCCTTCCCTTCCCCGCACAAAGCCGCGCTCCTCGTCGCCGCCGCCGACTCGCGCCGCGGCACCGAGCCGCCTTGTACCCGAGCCAGCGCTTAATTAAAACCGCTGACATCATGGGGTTATAATTAAGCGTGGCATTAATTAAGCTGGAATAACGATTTTTTTCTGGGTTTTTTTTTATATATTAAAACCCGTTCCCGATCCTACAAACAACAAAAAAAAGAAACGAATCCAAAAAAAAAAATCCAAAATAATTTAGAATTAAGAGGTAGAAACGCGGCGTGCCCGCTTCCGAGTAAAAGTTGGGAATTTTGGGGAATTTTTTTTCCCTTTTCCATGATTTTTTTTTTTTTGTTGTTGTTGTTGTTGTTGTTGTTGTTTTTGTTGGTTTTTTTTTTCCCTTTTCCCCCAAAAGTGCTGATCGGCTCCTGGCATTCTGATGGCTAATTATGCATCGGAGAGCTTCGACAGCTGCATTCATCATCATAAAATGTAATAATTAATGACATTCCAACAAAGAAAAATATGCAAATGAGCGCTCATTAGCATTTTCATATTCAGCTTTGATAATGCTTTTGCTGACAAGGTTGTAATTAATGAAAATTCATGTCGCAGTCAGGAGATTGGATCGGTTCATTCCGCTCACAATTCCCAAATGCTTGCATTATGGAAAATCGGAGCCTCTGCCAACTTTTTCATGGAAAAAGGGAAAAAAAAAATCCACCCCCACACGCAGAGAAGCGAACCCCCCCCGGCCCCCGCGCACGCACGCTCGTTAAAAGCACCAGATGCAAATGAAGGGGAGGGAGTCGTTAACTCCTTCCAGTCCTGGCCCCCTCCCAAAACAAAATTCCGGATGGGAGGAAAAAACGGCTTCGGTTCGTCGGGAGAAGTTTGGGGTGGGTGGGGGTGAAGGGCCTGGATCCGTCCTGGTCCTGGTCCTGGTCCTGGTCCTGTCCTGGATCCCATCCTGGATCCCATCCTGGTCCTGTCCTGGATCCCATCTTATCCTGGTCCCATTCCTGAACCCATCCTGATCCCATCCTTGATCCCATCCTGGCCCTGTCCTGGTCCCATCCTGGTCCTGTCCTGGATCCTGTCCCAGATCCAATCCTGGCCCTGTCCTGGTCCTATCCTGGATCCCATCCTGATCCCGTCCTGGTCCCATCCTGGCCCTGTCCTGATCGTGTCCTGGTCCTGGTCCTGGTCCTGGATCCCGTCCTGGTCCCATCCTGGCCCTGTCCTGGTCCCATCCTGGCCCTGTCCTGATCGTGTCCTGGTCCTGGTCCTGGTCCTGGATCCTGTCCTGGATCCCATCTTATCATGGTCCCATCCTGTCCTATCCTGGATTCTGTCCTGGATCCTGTCCCAGATCCATCCTGGATCCCATCCTGGTCCTGTCCTGGATCCATCCTGGATCCCATCTTATCCTGGTCCCATTCCTGGTCCTGTCCTGGATCCTGTCCTGGATCCGTCCTGGTCCCATCCTGGTCCCGTCCTGGATCCCATCCTGGATCCTGTCCTGGTCCTATCCTGGATCCCATCCTGGTCCTATCCTGGATCCCATCCTGATCCCGTCCTGGTCCCATCCTGGTCCTGTCCTGGTCCTGTCCTGGATCCATCCTGGATCCCATCTTATCCTGGTCCCATCCTGGTCCTATCCTGGATTCTGTCCTGGATCCAGTCCTGGATCCCATCCTGGTCCTGTCCTGGATCCCATCTTATCCTGGTCCCATCCTGGATCCCATCCTGGTCCTGTCTGGTCCTGTCCTGGATCCAGTCCTGGCCCCCTCCCCAAAAAAATTCCGGAATGGGAGGAAAAAACGGCTTCGGTTCGTCGGGAGAAGTTTGGGTTGGGTGGGGGTGAAGGGGTTGGGGTTCTGGACTGGATCCATCCTGGTCCTGTCCTGGATCCGTCCTGGTCCTGTCCTGGATCCCATCTTATCCTGGTCCCGTTCCTGAACCCATCCTGATCCCATCCTTGATCCTGTCCTGACCCTGTCCTGGTCCCAACCTGGTCCTGTCCCAGATCCAATCCTGGCCCTGTCCTGGTCCTGTCCTGGATCCCATCCTGATCCTGTCCTGGTCCCATCCTGGTCCCATCCTGGTCCCATCCTGGCCCTGTCCTGGATCCATCCTGGCCCTGTCCTGATCGTGTCCTGGTTCTGGTCCTGGTCCTGGATCCTGTCCTGGATCCCATCTTATCCTGGTCCCATCCTTGATCCCATCCTCTATTCTGTCCTGGATCCTGTCCTGGATCCGTCCTGGTCCCATCCTGGATCCCATCCTGGTCCTGTCCTGGATCCATCCTGGTCCTGTCCTGGTCCTGGATCCCATTTTATCCTGGTCCTGTCCTGGATCCCATCTTATCCTGGTCCCATTCCTGAACCCATCCTGATCCCATCCTTGATCCTGTCCTGGCCCTGTCCTGGATCCTGTCCTGGATCCCATCTTATCCTGGTCCCATCCTGGATCCCATCCTGGTCCTGTCCTGGATCCGTCCTGGTCCTGTCCTGGATCCCATCCTGGTCCCATCCTGGTCCTGTCCTGGATCTCATCCTGGTCCTGTCCTGATCCTGGTCCTGGTCCTGGATCCTGTCCTGGATCCCATCTTATCCTAGTCCTATCCTGGATTCTGTCCTGGATCCAGTCCTGGCCCTGTCCTGGTCCTGTCCTGGATCCTGTCCTGGTCCCGTCCTGGTCCCATCCTTGATCCCATCCTGGCCCTGTCCTGGATCCTGTCCTGGATCCGTCCTGGTCCCATCCTGGATCCCATCCTGGTCCTGTCCTGGATCCTGTCCTGGTCCTGTCCTGGATCCTGTCCCAGATCCATCCTGGATCCCATCCTGGTCCCATCCTGGTCCTGTCTTGTCCTGGTCCTGGATCCTGTCCTGGATCCCATCTTATCCTGGTCCTGTCCTGGTCCCATCTCGGATCCCCTCCTGGATCCTGTCCTGGATCCCATCCTGGTCCCTTCCTGGTCCTATCCTGGATCCTGTCCTGGATCCTGTCCTGGATCCCATCTTATCCTGGTCCTGTCCTGGTCCCGTGTTATCCTGGTCTGGTCCTGTATCCCATCCTGGTCCTGGATCCTGTCCTGGATCCTGTCCTGGATCCCATCCTGGTCCCATCCCTAATCTCATCCTCGATGCCATCGTGGATCCCGTCCCGGATCCCATCCTGGATCCCACCCTGGTCCTGTCCTGATCCCATCCCAGATCCTGTCCCCGGATCCCATCCTGGATGCTATCCTGGTCCCATCCTGGATCCCATCCTGGTCCCATCCTGGTCCCATCCCGGGTCCTATCCCAGATCCCACCCTGGTCCCATCCCAGATCCCACCCTGGTCCCATCCCAGATCCCATCCTGGCCCTGTCCTGATCCCATCCCAGATCCCATCCTGGATCCCATCCCAGATCCGTGATCCCGTCCTGGATCCCATTCTGGTTCTATCCTCGATCCCATCCTGGCCCTGTCCTGATCCCATCCCTGATCCCATCCCAGTCTCATCCCAGATCCCATCCTTGATCCCATCCCAGGTCCCACCCTGGTCCCATCCCGGTCCCATCCCAGGTCCCACCCTGGTCCCATCCCAGTCCCATCCCAGATCCCATCCTGGTCCCATCCTGGTCTCATCCTGGATCTCGTCCTGGATCCCACCCTGGCCCTGTCCTGGATTTTGTCCTGGATCTGCTCCCATTCCGAATCCTGTCCTGGATCCCACCCTGGATCCTGTCCCAGATCCCATCCTGGATCCCACCCTGGATCCTATCCTGGTTCTATCCTGGTTCTATCTGGGATCCCACCCTGGATCCCATCTTGGATCCCATCCTGGCCCTGTCCTGATCCCATCCCTGATCCCATCTTGGATCCCATCCCAGATCCCATCCTGGCCCTGTCCTGATCCCATCCTGGATCCCATCCCAGATCCATGATCCCGTCCCGGATCCCATCCTGGTTCTATCCTGGATCCCATCCTGGCCCTGTCCTGATCCCATCCCAGATCCCACCCTGGTCCCATCCTGGTTCTATCCCGGATCCCATCTTGGATCCCATCTTGGATCCCATCCTGGATCCCATCCCGGTTCCATCCCAGATCTCTGATCCCATCTTGGATCCCACCCTGGTCCCACCCTGATCCCATCCCAGATCCCATCCCTGGTCCCATCCTGAATCCCATCCTGGTCCCATCCCAGATCCGTGATCCCGTTCTGGATCCCATCCTGGTTCTATCCTGGATCCCATCCCTGATCCCATCCCAGTTCCATCCCAGTTCCATCCCAGATCCCCATCCCTGGTCCTGTCCTGATCCCATCCCTGATCCCATCCCAGATCCCAGATCCCGGATCCTCTTCCCTTTCCCGCCAGCATTCCCAGGAATTCTCCCTTCCCGATTCCCGGGATCCTTCGGGAACGGCTCCGCGCCCCCGGCAAAATTCCCGAGGGAAAAACAATTCCCAAAAAAAACCCAAAAAACCTTTTCCCTCTTTTCCCAAAGAATCGGAATCCCGGGATGTAGAAAATTCCGGAAAAACATCGGGAATTCCGGGATGTTTTAACTGGGAAAGTAAAAACCTCGGATAAAAAAGGGAATTCGCCACATTCCAAGGGAATTTTTCCAGGAGTTTTTTCCCCGAGGAAGGAATTGATGGGAAAACTTCATTAAGGGCCAGCTCATTTGCATATTCCCACCCCTCATTTGCATATTTCCAACCCTTCATTTGCGTATTTTTCCGCCTTTTCGTTGGTTCGGTTGTTGTCGGTTTGGGATCCGAATCCGGAGGGGTGGGGAATCCGGAATTCCCGATTTTTTTACTGGGAAAGGCGCCGAAATTCCGGGATGGGGCAGATCCGGGAATTCTGGGAATCGGCGGGAATTCTGGGAATTCTGGGAATTGGTGGGATTCCAGGAATTCTGGGAATCAGCAGGAATTCTGGGAATTCTGGGAATTAGGAGGAATTCTGGGAATCAGAGGGAATTCTGGGAATCAGCGGGAATTCTGGGAATCTGCTGGAATTCTGGGAATTGGTGGGATTCCAGGAATTCTGGGAATGGGCCGGAATTCCTGGAATTTTTTGGGATTGAGGTGAAATTCCTGGAGTGTTTGGGAATGGAAATTTGGGATTGGGCTGGAATTCCTGGAGCTTTTTTGGGAATTTGGATCTGGTAATGAGCTGGAATTCTTGGAGCCTCTGGAAATGAGGATTTGGGAATGGGCTGAAAATTCCTGGAACTTTTTGTGATTGAGGTGAAATTCCTGGAGTTTTTTGGGAATTGGGATCTGGGAATGGACTGGAATTCCTGGAGTGTTTTGAGAATGGAAATTTGGGATTGAGCCGGAATTCCTGGAGTTTTTTGGGAATTTGGATCTGGGAATGGACTGGAATTCCTGGAACTTTTTGGGAATGAGCCGGAATTCCTGGAGCGTTTGGGAATTGGGATCTGGGAATGGGCTGGAATTCCTGGAGTTTTTTGGGAATGGAAATTTGGGAATGGGCTGGAATTCCTGGAACTTTTCGGGAATGAGGATTTGGGGATGGGCTGGAATTCCTGGAGTTTTTGGGAATGAGGATTTGGGATTGAGATGAAATTTCTTGGAGCCTCTGGAAATGAGGATTTGGGAATGGACTGGAATTCCTGGAACTTTTTTGGGATTGAGGTGAAATTCCTGGAGCTCTTTGGGAATGGAAATTTGGGAATGGACTGGAATTCCTGGAGTTTTTGGGAATGAGGATTTGGGATTGAGATGAAATTTCTTGGAGCCTCTGGAAATGAGGATTTGGGAATGGGCTGAAAATTCCTGGAACTTTTTAGGAATGAGGTGAAATACCTGGAGTTTTTTGGGAATTTGGATTTGGGATTGAGGTGAAATTCCTGGAGCTCTTTGGAATTTGGATTTGGGATTGAGCCGGAATTCCTGGAACTTTTTGGGAATTTGGATCTGGGGATGGGCTGGAATTCCTGGAACTTTTTGTGATTGAGGTGAAGTTCCTGGAGTTTTTTGGGAATTTGGATCTGGGAATGAGCCGGAATTCCTGGAGTTTTTTGGGAATGGAAATTTGGGAATGGACTGGAATTCCTGGAGTTTTTGGGAATGAGGATTTGGGATTGAGATGAAATTTCTTGGAGCCTCTGGAAACGGGGATTTGGGAATGGACTGGAATTCCTGGAGTGTTTTGGGATTGAGGTGAAATTCCTGGAGTTTTTTGGGAATTTGGATCTGGTAATGGGGCTGGAATTCTTGGAGCCTTTGGGAATGAGGATTTGGGAATGGGCTGGAATTCCTGGAGCTTTTTGGGATTGAGCTAGAATTCCTGGAGTTTTTTGGGAATTTGGATCTGGGAATGAGCTGGAATTCCTGGAGTTTTTTGGGAATGGAAATTTGGGATTGAGCTGGAATTCCTGGAGCATTTGGCAATGAGGATTTGGGGATGGGCTGGAATTCCTGGAGTTTTTTGGGAATGGATATTTGGGAATGGACTGGAATTCCTGGAACTTTTTGGGATTGAGGTGAAATTCCTGGAGTTTTTTGGGAATAGAAATTTGGGATTGAGCCAGAATTCCTGGAGCTTTTTTGGGAATTGGGATCTGGGAATGAGCTGGAATTCTTGGAGCCTCTGGAAATGAGGATTTGGGAATGGGCTGAAAATTCCTGGAACTTTTTGGGATTGAGGTGAAATTCCTGGAGTTTTTTGGGAATTGGGATTTGGGAATGGGCTGGAATTCCTGGAGTGTTTGAGAATGGAAATCTGGGATTGAGCCGGAATTCCTGGAGTTTTTTGGGAATTGGGATTTGGGGATGGGCCGGAATTCCCGATCCCTTTGGAATTGGGATTTGGGGCCTTTCCCCGTTCCCCCCAATCCCAAAATCCTTCGGCTCAGGAATTATCCCGATCCTCACCCACCTCCAATCCCCCAAATCCCCTTTTCCCCCCCTCAAATCCCTCCGGAATTCCGGGATAAAAATTCTCGGAGAGAGTCGGGAACGGGGTGGGGGGGGGGGCACCGATCCCAGAAAAAAAAAATCCGGGGAAAAAAAAAAAAGAAATTCCCGAGTTTTTCCGAGCGGCTCCGGTGCCATCTGCTCTCCCACGGAACATTGAACTTGTCACATCGAATGGATGCTTCTGGAAGCAGAATTCCGCTCGGAGCGCTCCGATCCTTCCCCGCTCCCGGCCTCGGGATGACGGATCCGGGGAAAAAAAAACCGGGAGCGCGGATCCCGACAGAGGGTGACCTAAATGCCGGGGAATTTGCCGGAATTAGCGGCGGAGCCGGAGGATCCGGGGCCGGGATGATCCCAGGGATTCGGGGAGTTCCCGAGTGTTGGGAATTCTCGGGGTGAATCCGTGGAATTCCGGATTCCGGGGGTGAATCCAGGGAATTTGGGGGTGAATCCTTGGAATTCTCAGGGGGTGAATCCGTGGAATTTGGGGGTGAATCCGTGGAATTTGAGAGTGAATCCATGGAATTCTCGGGGGTGAATCCTTGGAATTTGAGAGTGAATCCTTGGAATTCTTGGGGTGAATCCTTGGAATTCTCAGGGTGAATCCGTGGAATTCCGGATTCCGGGGGTGAATCCAGGGAATTTGGGGGTGAATTCCAGGGGTGAATCCGTGGAATTTGAGAGAGAATCCTTGGAATTCTCAGGGTTGGATCCGTGGAATTTGGGGTGAATCCGTGAAATTCTCAGGAGTAAATCTGTGGAATTTGAGAGTGAATCCATGGAATTCTGGGGTGAATCCTTGGAATTTGGGGGTGAATCCATGGAATTTGAGAGTGAATCCGTGGAATTCTCAGGGTTGGATCCATGGAATTTTCAGGAGTGAATCCTTGGAATTCTCGGGGTTGGATCCATGGAATTTGGGGGTGAATCCAGGAATTTCTCAGGAGTAAATCCTTGGAATTCTCGGGGTTGAATCCTTGGAATTTGGGGGTGAATCTGTGGAATTCTTGGGGTGAATCCGTGGAATTTGGGGTGAATCCATGGAATTCTCAGGAGTAAATCCAAGGAATTTGGGGGTGAATCCATGGAATTCTCAGGGGTGAATCCATGGAATTCTCGGGGTTGGATCCGTGGAATTTTCAGAAGTAAATCCAAGGAATTTGGGGTGAATCCATGGAATTCTTGGGGTGAATCCTTGGAATTTTAGAGTGAATCCTTGGAATTCTTGGGGTGAATCCATGGAATTCTCGGAGGTGAATCCTTGGAATTTGAGAGTGAATCCTTGGAATTCTCAGGGTTGGATCCATGGAATATTCAGGAGTGAATCCTTGGAATTTAGGGTGAATCCATGGAATTCTCAGGGGTGAATCCTTGGAATTTGGGGGTGAATTCCAGGGGTGAATCCATGGAATTGGGGTGTGAATCCTTGCAATTCTTGGGGTGAATCCTTGGAATTCCCGGGTTGGATCCATGGAATTTGGGGGTGAATCATTGGAATTTCTCAGGAGTAAATCCGTGGAATTTGGGGTGAATCCATGGAATTCTCAGGGGTGAATCCTTGGAATTTGGGAGTGAATCCTTGGAATTCTTGGGGTGAATCCGTGGAATTGTCAGGGGTGAATCCTTGGAATTCTCAGGGTTGAATCTTTGGAATTTTCAGGAGTGAATCCTTGGAATTTGGGGTGAATCCATGGAATTCTTGGGGTGAATCCGTGGGATTTCCAGGGTTGGATCCATGGAATTTGGGGGTGAATCCAGGAATTTCTCAGGAGTAAATCTGTGGAATTCTCAGGGGTGAATCCATGGAATTTGAGAATGAATCCTTGGAATTCTTGGGGTGAATCGTGGAATTCTCAGGGTTGGATCCATGGAATTCTGGGGTGAGTCCTTGGAATTCCGGGGGTGAATCCGTGGAATTTGAGAGAGAATCCTTGGAATTCTCAGGGTTGGATCCGTGGAATTTTCAGGAGTGAATCCGTGGAATTCTCGGGGGTGAATCCATGGAATTTGAGAGAGAATCCGTGGAATTATTCGGGTGAATCCCTGGAATTCCCGGGTTGGATCCATGGAATTCTGGGGTGAATCCTTGGAATTCTCGGGGTTGGATCCGTGGAATTTTCAGGAGTGAATCCTTGGAATTTGGGGGTGAATCCATGGAATTCTCAGGGGTGAATCCTTGGAATTCTCTGAGGTGAATCCATGGAATTTGAGGGTGAATTCTTGGGGTGAATCCATGGAATTCCAGGGGTGAATCCGTGGAATTTGGGGGTAAATCTGTGGAATTCTTGGGTTGAATCCATGGAATTCTTGGAGGTGAATCCGTGGAATTTGAGAGTGAATCCTTGGAATTTGGGGTGAATCCGTGGAATTCTCGGGGTTGGATCCATGGAATTCCAGGGTGAATCTGTGGAATTTGAGAGTGAATCCATGGAATTCTCAGGGGTGAATCCGTGGAATTCTTGGGGTGAATCTGTTGAATTTGGGGGTGAATTGCAGGGGTGAATCCATGGAATTTGGGGGTGAATCCATGGAATTCCGGGGTGAATTCATGGAATTCCCAGGTAAATCCATGGAATTCCGGATTCCGGGGGTGAACCTGTGGAATTTGGGGGTGAATCCATGGAATTCTCGGGGGTGAATCCATGGAATTCTCGGGGTTGGAAATGGTTGAAGGATCATTGGGAAATGAGGGAATAACAGGGAATTCCATCCCGCTCTTTGCTTCCTCCATGAAAATTCCTGGAAAAATCCCAAAATTCCGTAAAAACTCCCCCAAAAATTCCATGAAAACCCCGGGAAATTCCCAAAATCCATAAAAATGCCCCAAAAATTCCATTTAAAACCCCCAGAAAAATCCCAAAATTCCATAAAAACCCCAAATAATTCCCAAAAATTTCTGTAAAAAAACCCAAAAAGTTTTTGGGGAGGGAATTTTTTGGTGGGAATTTTGAGGTTTTGATGGAATTTTTTTAGGATTCTTTGTGGAATTTTTTCCGGGAAGAACGTTCCAGGCTGTTGCGTCCATTGATGCCAAATTTCCTCCTTTGATCCCAAATTTCCTTTGTTGATCCCATTATTTCAATCCCATTTTTTTATAGGAATTTTATCATTTCAATCCCATTTTTATAGGAATTTTATCATTTAAATCTCATTTTTATGGGAGTTTTATCATTTTAATCCCATTTTTATAAGAATTTTATCATTTCAATCCCATTTTTATGGGAATTTTATCATTTTAATCCATTTTTTATAGGAATTTTATCATTTTAATCCCATTTTTTATTGGAATTTTATCATTTTAATCCCATTTTTATAGGAATTTTATCATTTCAATCCCATTTTTAATGGGAATTTTATTGTCCCAATCCTCTGTCTCGGGATTTTCCTGGAATTCCTTTCCCCAATTCCCCATTTTTCCCTTCCCCCATCCCTTTTCCCTCTCTCATTCCACGTTTTTCCTCAGAATTTTCCCCCCTTTTCCCAAAAATTCCATGAGAAAAGATAAAATCAATTCCCAATGGAATCATCCCAAGGATCCTCTCCCAAAATTCCCGAGGAATTCCTGGAATTTCCTTTCCCTTTGGTTCAAAACGAGTGTTTTGTTCCCATAAATCCCTAATTTAATTAAGGGAAAAGTTCGTTATTCCGCTCCTAATTAACGCCGCCGTTCGATATCCGCTTTATTAATCCCCGGAATATTTCGGGATCAGAGATGGGGGGGGATAAAAAAAAGTGGGAATTTTATCCTTGGGGTGGGAATTTTGGGATCCCTCAGCTCCGATTCCGGCCGCATTTGGGATATTTGGGAATTTCTCCCTTTTCCGACCCAAATTTCCTTGGATTTCGAGGGGGTTTTTTTTATCCCGTTATTTCCTGGCTTTCTCTATTTTCCCTCCTCCATTCCCCACAAATCCCAGATATTTTTTTATCCATAAAAAACCCCGGGATTTGCCGTTTTTCCCTGGGATTTCGTTGCCGAGCTCCTTGTGCCGGTGCCAGCTCCGAGCCCGCGGGAACGCCCGGAGCAGCCGGAGCGGCACAAAGGGAAGAGCTCCCGCCAGCTGTTCCCGGCAACCTCATCCTGCAGCACCACCAAATTCCCACTTTTTCCACGCTCATTCCCACCTTTCCCACATTTATCCCCGTTTTTCCACATTTATCCCCGTTTTTTTCCCATTTATTCCCATTTTTTTATCATTTTTTCCCCATTTTTTCCCCATTTATTCCCATTTATTTCCATTTTTTTCCCATTTATTCCCATTTTATTTCTCATTTTTTCCCCATTTTTCCCCAGTTTTTTCCACATTTATTCCCCTTTTTCCCATTTATTCCCATTTTTCCCCCAGTTTCCCCCATTTATTCCACATTTATTCCCATTTATTTCCCATTTATTTCCATTTTTTTCCCATTTATTCCCATTTTATTTCTCATTTTTCCCCATTTTTTTCCCATTTATCCCCATTTATTCCCATTTATTTCCATTTATTCCCATTTTTCCCCCAGTTTTTTCCCATTTATTCCCATTTATTTCACATTTATTCCCATTTTATTTCTCATTTTTCCCCATTTTTCTCCAGTTTTTTTCCCATTTATTCCCAGTTTTTTCCCATTTATTCCCATTTTTTCTCATTTTTCCCCCTTTTTTCCCCCATTTATTTCCATTTATTTCCCATTTATTCCCCATTTATTCCTATTTTTTTCTCATTTTTCCCTCATTTATTCCCATTTTTTCCCATTTATTCCCCATTTATTCCCATTTTCCCCCCAGTTTCCCCCATTTATTCCCATTTATTTCCCATTTATTCCCATTTTTTATCTTTTTTTCCCCATTTTTCCCCCTTTTTTTCCCCATTTATTCCCATTTATTTCCATTTTTTTCCCATTTTATTTCTCATTTTTTCCCCATTTTTCCCCATTTATTCCCCTTTTATTCCCATTTTTCCCCATTTTCCCCATTTTCTCATTTTTTCCCATTTTTCCCCATTTTTTCTCCATTTATTCCCAGTTTTTTTCACCATCTATTCCCCCTTTTTTTCCCATTTTCCCCCCATTTATCCCCATGTTTCCATTTTATTCTCATTTTCCACATTTTTCCCCAGTTTTTTCCTATTTATTCCCATTTATTCCCATTTATTTCCATTTATTCACATTTTCCCCCCATTTTTTCCCATTTTTCCCATTTATTCCACATTTTTTCACATTTTTTCCCCATTTTTTCCCCTTTATTTCCCCATTTATTCCCCATTTATTCCCATTTTTTCCCCATTTTCCCATCATTTTTTCCTATTTATTCCCATTTTATTTCTCATTTTTTTCCCCATTTATTCCCATTTTTCCCCATTTTCCCCATTTTCCCCCATTCTCCCTTTTTTTCCCCATTTATTCCCATTTATTCCACAATTATTCCCATTTTATTTCTCATTTTCCCCCATTTTCCCCCAGCTTTTTCCCTATTTATTCCCATTTATTCCCTATTTTTCCACATTTATTCCACATTTTTCCCCAATTTCCCCATTTTTTCCCATTTTTTCCCGTTTTTTCTCCATTTATTCCCAGTTTTTTCCCATTTCCTCCCATTTTACCCCATTTATTCCCATTTATTCCCAGTTTTTTCCTATTTTTTCCCATTTTTTTTCCATTTTTCCCCATTTTCCTCCTTTTTATCCATTTTTTCCCATTTATTCCCCATTTATTCCCATTTTTTTCTCACTTTTTCCCTGTTTTTCCCCATTTTTTCTCCATTTATTCCAATTTTCCCCATTTTTTTCCCGTTTTCCCTCTTTTTTCCCATTTCTCCCCCCATTTATTCCCATTTTTCCCATTTTTTTCCTATTTTTCCCCATTTTTTCCCATTTTTCCCATTTTTTTCCCATTTTTTCCCATTTATTCCCATTTTTCCCCACTTCCTTCAATTTATTTTACATTTTTTTCCCATTTTCCCATCTTTTTTCCCCATTTTTAAATCCAAATATCCCCAAAATCCTCAGAAATCCAGGAAATCTCTGCTCCTTTTCCATCCCATTTTTATTCCCAAGGAAAACTTTGGGAATTCCGTGATTTTTATTTGGAAAACCGAGAATTCCCCCCAAATTTTGGGGAATTTTTAAGGAGAAAAAAAAGGAGAAAAAATAAAAAATCAATTTTTAATGAATCAAATTATTATTTTTATAATTAAAATTAACAAAATTCGGGAATTTCAACCCATTCCCAAGCTCGGGAATCGATCCCAAATATTCTTTGGAATTTTTTTCCTTGGATTTATGATGAAAATTTGATCATTAAATAAATTAATTTATTTAAATTTAATTAAAATTAATTAAATTTCTCCTTAAAAATGGAATTTTTAATTCCCCAAAAAAAATAATTCCGGGAATAAAAAAATAATTTGATTTTTTTTTTTTTTGGGAATTAATATTCCAGGAATAATAAATCCCAGAAATTTGGGAATCCAAAAAAATCCCACCTGGAACCCATTAAAATTCCGATTCCCCAATAATTTCCCTTCTCATCCCGAATTTTCCCCATCCAAGGAAATCCCAGCAATTCCAACATTCCCAATAAAAATTCCCGGAATTCCCAATGGGAATCACCGGCAGGAAAAATTCCCCTCTCCTTCATCCCAAATTTTTTTTGGGAATGTTGTCGGAATTCCCAAATCAATTAAAAAAACGGAATTGGGAATAAAAAAAATCCGATTTTATTTTTCCTTTGGGATCAAAAATCCGGAATTTTCCGGAAAAAAAAAAAACCGGGATCCCCAAAAATTATCCCGGAAAAAACAAAAAAAACCTCGGGAATTTTTTCCCTCTTTTGTCTCATCCCGAATTTTCCCGGATATTTTTTTTTCCCTTTGGGAATTTTTTTTTGGCAGCGGCTCCGGAGTTGTCGCCGTGCCAGGAATTGACGGCGGCGGAAAATTCCGGAGCCGGGATCCGTGCTTTTCTCGGGAATTCTCCGTCCCTCGGATATCGGAGTTAATTCCTGTGTTTATTGATTGATATTGGGGCTTTGATTGGTTTTTTATTGGTGTTTTATTGATTTTTAATTGATTGGTATTCTTATTTAATGGGTGTATTTGGATTATTTTTATTTTCCATTTCTATTTATTATTTGTATTTTTATTTATTATTATTTTTATTTCTATTTATTATTTGTATTTTTATTTATTATTTTTATTTTTATTTCTATTTATTATTTGTATTCTTATTTATTATTTTTATTTTTATTTCTATTTATTATTTGTATTTTTATTAGTTATTTTTATTTTTATTTCTATTTATTATTTGTAATATTATTTATTATTTATTATTTATATTTATATTTATATTTATATTTATATTTATATTTATATTTATTATTGGTATTTTTGTTTATTATTTTTATTTCTGTTTCTATTTCTTATTTGTATTTTTATTTATTTTTATTTCTATTTCTATCAATTATTGGTATTTTTATTTATTATTTTTAGTTTCCCTTTCTATTTCTATTTTTTATATTTTTATTCATTATTTTCAGCTTCCATTTATATTTATTATTTTTATTTTTTATTTTCCATTTCTTTTTATTTTCATATTTTTTATATTTATATTCTTATTTATATTTATATCTTTGTTTATTGTTTTTATTTTCCATTTCTATTTTTATTTCTATTTTTATTTGTTATTTTCATTTGATCCATTCATATTTATTATTTTTGTTTCTTATTTTGAGTTTTATCTTTGTTTAATAATAATTTATCATTTATTATTTTGATTTTATTTTGATTTTAGTTTATTTTTATTATTTTTATTTTTATTTTTATCTTCATTTATTGTTTATTATTTATTGTTTTGAGTTTATTTTGATTTGATTTTGATTTGATTTTGATTTAATATTTTTATTTATTATTTTCTCTTTCTCTTTTTATTTTATTTTTATTTCTTATTTTTATTTCTTATTTTTATTTTATTTTTATTTCTATTCCTATTTCCCTTTTTCTTTCCATTTTGATTTTTAATCTCTTATTTCACTTATATTTTTATTCATTATTCATAACTTTTATTTTATTTTGTTTGATTTCATTTTTATTTTATTTTATTTTATTATATTTTAATTATTTTAATTTTATTTTATTTTATTTCCTTTTATTTTATTTTATTTTATTTTATTTTATTTCCTTTTATTTTATTTTATTTTATTTCATTTTATTTTATTTCATTTCATTTTATTTTATTTTATTTTATTTTATTTTATTTTATTTTATTTTATTTTATTTTATTTTATTTTATTTTATTTTATTTTATTTTATTTTATTTTATTTTATTCTATTTCCTTTTATTTTATTTCCTTTTATTTCATTTTATTTAATTTTATTTCATTTTATTTCCTTTTATTTCCTTTTATTTCCTTTTACTTTATTTTATTTTATTTTATTTTATTTCATTTTTATTTCATTTAATTTTATTTCATTTCATTTTTAACCCTTTCCCTCCCACCCCCCCATTCCCAAGTTTTTTTTATCCACGGAAAATTCCGGACCCGCCGCTTCCGAAGGGGGAAAATCCCGGGAAAAACGGGGGAAAATCGGGAATTCCGTGATCCCGGAGTTCCTCCCGCGGGATTTTCCGGGGAATCCCAGAACATTCCCGGGAAACCGGAGCTGGGAAAGTCGGGAATTCCTTCTGGATTCGGGGAAAAAACGGGATTTTTGGGAGAAAAAATGGGATTTAGGGGAAAAAAAATGGGATTTAGGGGAAAAAAAACTGAATTTTGGGGGGAAAAATGGGATTTAGGGGAAAAAAAATGGGATTTAGGGAAATATAAATGGGATTTAGGGGAAAAAAACTTAATTTTGGGAGGAAAAAATGGGATTTAGGGAAATAAAAGTGGGATTTAGGGAAAAAAAAACCCTTAATTTAGGGGGAAAAAAACTGAATTTGGGGAATAAAAAACTTAATTTGGGGGAAAAAAGTGGGATTTAGGGAAAAAAAACTTGATTTGTGGGGAAAAAATCTTAATTTAAAGGAAAAAAAATGGGATTTAGGGGAAAAAACCTGAATTTTGGGGGGAAAAAAATGGGATTTAGGCAAATAAAAATGGGATTTTGGGAAAAAAACCTGAATTTTTTGGGGAAAAAATGGGATTTAGGGAAATAAAAATGGGATTTAGGGGAAAAAAATGGGATTTAGGGAAAAAAATGGGATTTAGGGAAAAAAAAAACTTGATTTTTGGGGAAAAAAATGTTAATTTAAGGGGAAAAAATGGGATTTAAGGGGAAAAAACCTTTAATTTAGGGGGAAAAAATGGGATTTAGGGAAATAAAAATGGGATTTAGGGGAAAAAAAATGGGATTTAGGGGAAAAAAAAGGGATTTAGGGAAAAAAAACTTAATTTAGGGAATAAAAAACTTAATTTAGGGGGAAAAACTTAATTTTGGGGAAAAAAAGTTAATTTGGGGAATAAAAAAGTTAATTTGGGGGGAAAAAAACCTTAATTTTGGGGAAAAAAGTTAATTTAGGGGGAAAAAAGTTAATTTAAGGGAAAAAAAACTTTATTTTGGGAAAAAAACTTAAGAATAAAAATCTTAATTTTGGGGAAAAAATCCCTTAATTTTATGGAAAATAAACTTAATTTTTGGGGAAAAAAAAGTTAATTTGGGGAATAAAAAACTTAATTTGGGGGAAAAACTTAATTTAAGAATAAAAAACTTAATTAAGTTAAAAAACCCCCTTAATTTAGGGGAAAAAATCTTAATTTTGGGGGAATAAAAAACTTAATTTAGGGGAAAAAAATGGGATTTAGGGAAAAATGGGATTTACGGAAAAAAAACTTAATTTAGGGATAAAAAAGTTAATTTAGGGAAATAAAACTCCTTAATTTAGGGAGAAAAATCTTAATTTAGGGAATAAAAATGGGGTTTAGGGAAAAAAAAATGGGATTTAGGGGAAAATAACAATTTAGGGGAAATAAACTTAATTTGGGGAATAAAAAACTTAATTTTTGGGGAAAAAATCTTAATTTAGGGGAAAAAAACGTTAATTTAGGGAAAAAAAAGTTAATTTAGGGGGAAAAAAACTTGATTTAGGGAAAAAAACTCCTTAATTTTTGGGGAAAAAAAACTTGATTTAGGGGAAAAAAGTTAATTTAGGGGAGAAAAAGTTAATTTGGGGAATAAAAAACTTAATTTTGGGGGGAAAGAAACTTAATTTAGGGTAATAATTCAGGGAAAAGGTAATTTAAATAGAAAGATAATTTGGGGATAATTAGGGGGAAATATAATTAGGGGAAAAAACGGGATTTGGGGGAAAAAATGGGATTTAGGGAAAAATAGAATTTATGGATAAAGGGAATTTTGGGATAAATAAAATTCATGGATAAAGGATTTTGGGATAAAGAAAATTAAGAAAAAATAGAATTCACGGATAAATATAATTTTGGGATAAATATAATCCATGGATAAATAGAATTTATGGAGAATTTAGGGATAAAGAGAATTTTGGGATAAATAAAATTTCTGGATAAAGAGAATTCATGGATAAAGATAATTTTGGGATAAAGAAAATAAAGGAAAAATGTCATTTATAGATAAGGATAATTTATGGATAAATAGAATTTATGGATAATTTATGGATAAAGGGAATTTTGGGAGCATTTTGGGATAAATAGAATTCATGGATAAAAGGAATTTTGGGATAAATATTTTTTATGGATAAAGGGAATTTTGGGATAAAGAGAATTCCTGGATAATTTATGGATAAAGGGAATTTTGGGAGCATTTTGGGATAAATAGAATTCATGGATAAAAGGAATTTTGGGATAAATATTCTTTATGGATAAAGGGAATTTTGGGATAAAGGGAATTTTGGGATAAAGGGAATTAATGGACAAATATAATTTTGGGATAAATAAAATTTATGGATAAAGGGAATTTTGGGATAAATATTTTTTATGGATAAAGGGAATTTTGGGATAAATATAATTCATGGATAAATATAATTTTGGGATAAAGAGAATTCCTGGATAATTTATGGATAAAGGGAATTTTGGGATAAAGATAATTTTGGGATAAAGGGAATTAATGGACAAATATAATTTTGGGATCAATAAAATTTATGGATAAAAGGAATTTTGGGATAAATATTTCTTATGGATAAAGGGAATTTTGGGATGAATATGATTTTGGGATAAAGGGAATTAATGGACAAATATAATTTTGGGATCAATAAAATTAATGGATAAAAGGAATTTTGGGATAAAGAGAATTCATGGATAAAGGGAATTTTGGGATAAATATTTTTTATGGATAAAGGGAATTTTGGGATAAATGGAATTTTGGGATAAAAGGAATTTTGGGATAAATATAATTCATGGATAAAGATAATTTTGGGATGAATATAATTCATAGATAAAGATAATTTTGGGATAAAGAGAATTCCTGGATAATTTTGGGATAAAGGGAATTTTGGGTTAAAGGTAATTAATGGACAAATATAATTTTGAGATCAATAAAACTTATGGATAAAGATAATTTTGGGATAAAGGTAATTAATGGATAAAAGGAATTTTGGGATAAATATTTTTTATGGATAAAGGGAATTTTGGGATAAAGGGAATTAATGGACAAATATAATTTCGGGATCAATAAAATTTATGGATAAAGGGAATTTTGGGATAAATATAATTCATGGATAAAGGGAATTTTGGGATAAATGGAATGTTGGGATAAATATAATTAATGGATAAATATAATTTTGGGATAAAAGGAATTTTGGGATAAATATTTTTTATGGATAAAGGCAATTTTGGGATAAATGGAATTTTGGGATAAAGAGAATTCCATAAAAATCCGTTTCCTTCTTTTTCCCGACCGGGAAAAGCAAAATCATTTCCCCTAAATCCCCAAAAAAAAAAAAACCACGGAAAAAAAAAAAAAAACCGGGATAAAAGCGGCTCAAACTCATCCCCGAATCCATAAAAAAAAAACAAACTGGGAATAATAAAAACGTCGGCGCGGAAAGCGCCGGAGCTTTGGCAGAATTCCCAGGGATGTCATGGAAACGCTGAAATTACCGGGAATGATTCCCGGGCTCCTCCTCCCCCGGCCGGATCCGCCCGGAATCTCATCCCCGACAACTCCCGACTTCCAAAGGCTTCCTTCCGCCCTCGGGATCGCAATTCCCGCAGAATTCCAGGTGGTGCCGGTTGGATTCCGGAGTGGGA
Organism: Periparus ater; assembly: GCA_032357785.1. NCBI lineage: Eukaryota > Metazoa > Chordata > Aves > Passeriformes > Paridae > Periparus > Periparus ater. The sequence continues at coordinate 83,078,123 of CM063636.1, forward strand.
TCGGGAATGAGTCCGGGAATTGGATCGGGAATTCCAGGAACTGGATCGGGAATTCTGGGAATTGGATCTGGGAATGATTCCTTGGGAATTGGATCGGGAATTCTGGGAATTGGATCTGGAGTTGGATTGGGAATTCTGGGAATTGGATCCGGAGTTGGATTGGGAATTCTGGGAATTGGATCTGGAACTGGATCAGGAATGAGTCCGGGAACTGGATCCAGAATTCTGGGAATTGGATCTGGAGTTGGATCTGGAATTGGATTGGGAATTGATTCCTTGGGAATTGGATCTGGAACTGGATCCGGGAATTGGAACAGGAATTCCAGGAACTGGATCCGGAGTAGGATCCGGGAATGATTCCGTAGGGATTGGATCCGGAATTGGAATTCCGGGAATTGGATCCAGGAATGATTCCTTGGGAATTGGATCCGGAACTGGATCAGGAATGAGTCCGGGAACTGGATCGGGAATTCCGGGAATTGGATCTGGAATTCTGGGAATTGGATCTGGAGTTGGATCTGGAATTGGATCGGGAACGATTCCTCGGGAATTGGATCCGGAACTGGATCCGGGAATTGGATCTGGAGTTGGATCTGGAATGATTCCTCGGGAATTGGATTGGGAATTCCTTAGGGATTGGATCGGGAATTACAGGAATTGGATCCAGAACTGGAACTGGGAATTGGATCCGGAGTTGGATCCGGAATTGGGTCGGGAATGATTCCTTGGGAATTGGATTGGGAATTCCGGGAATTGGATCCGGAGTTGGATCTGGAGTTGGATCAGGAATGATTCCGTAGGGATTGGATCGGGAATTCTGGGAATGATTCCTTGGGAATTGGATCCGGAACTGGATCCGGGAATTGGATCCGGAGTTGGATTGGGAATTCTGGGAATTGGATCCGGAGTTGGATCAGGAATGATTCCTTGGGGATTGGATCCGGAATTACGGGAATTTGATTGGGAATTCTGGGAATTGGATCTGGAGTTGGATCTGGAATTGTATTAGGAATGATTCCTTAGGAATTGGATCTGGAATTCTGGGAATTGGATCCGGAGTTGGATCCGGACTTGGATCAGGAATGATTCCTTGGGAATTGGATTGGGAATTCTGGGAATTGGATCCGGAACTGGATCAGGAATGAGTCCGGGAATTGGATCGGGAATTCCGGGAACTGGATCGGGAATGATTCCTTGGGAACTGGATCTGGAACTGGATCCGGGAATTGGATCCGGAACTGGATCAGGAATGATTCCTTGGGGATTGGATCGGGAATTCCAGGAGCTGGATCCGGAGTTGGATCCGGAATGATTCCTTAGGGATTGGATCAGGAATTCCGGGAATTTGATCCGGAGTTGGATCGGGAATGAGTCCTTGGGGTTTGGATCCGGAATTCTGGGAATTGGATTGGGAATTCTGGGAATTGGATCAGGAATTGGATCTGGAATTGGATCGGAAATGATTCCGTAGGGATTGGATCGGGAATTCCGGGAATGATTCCTTGGGAATTGGATCAGGAATTCTGGGAATTGGATCCGGAGTTGGATCAGGAATGAGTCCAGGAATTGGATCGGGAATTCCGGGAACTGGATCGGGAATGATTCCTTGGGAATTGGATCCGGAACTGGATCCGGGAATTGGATCTGGAGTTGGATTGGGAATTCTGGGAATTGGATCCGGAACTGGATCAGGAATGAGTCCGGGAATTGGATCGGGAATTCCGGGAATTGGATCTGGGAATGATTCCTTGGGAATTGGATCCGGAACTGGATCAGGAATGAGTCCGGGAATTGGATCGGGAATGATTCCTTGGGGATTGGATCGGGAATTCCAGGAACTGGATCAGGAATTCCGAGAATTGGATCGGGAATTATTCCGGGAATTCCAGATCCGGAACTGGATCTGGAGTTGGATCCGGGAATGATTCCTTAGGGATTGGATCCGGGATTCTGGGAATTGGATTGGAAACGATTCCTCGGGAATTGGATCCGGAACTGGATCCGGGAATTGGATCTGGAGTTGGATCAGGAATTGGATCAGGAATTCTGGGAATTGGATCCAGAACTGGATCTTGGAATTGGATCTGGAGTTGGAACTGGAATTGGATCGGGAATTCCGGGAATTGGATCTGGGAATGATTCCTTGGGAATTGGATCAGGAATTCTGGGAATGATTCCCTGGGAATTGGTTCCGGAATGATTCCCGGTGTCGGATCCTTTGTGCCTCTGGAAAAGCGGGAATTTCGGGCTCCGGGATGTTCCAGCCTCTCCCAAGGGCAGCATGTCCCTGGAATTCCCTGGAAATCTCTGGAATTCCTTGGAAATCCCTGGAATTCCCTGGAATTCCCTGGAAATCCCTGGAATTCCCTGGAAATCTCTGGAATTCCCTGGAAATCCCTGGAAATCTCTGGAAATCCCTGGAAATCCCTGGAATTCCCTGGAAATCTCTGGAAATCCCTGGAAATCCCTGGAATTCCCTGGAATGTTTGGGATGGGCTCTTTGGGAATGCACAAATCCTCCTCCTCCTCCTCCCCTTTCCATCCCAAAAATCCCTGGGATCCGGGAATTCCCGGGAAAACTCCTCGGGAACAAAATTCCCGGCCTCATTCCCGGTTTCCGGCTCCGGGAATCCCATTCCCAACAATCCCAACGCAGAATTCCAGGGGAAAATTCCCAATCCTGGGCCGGGAGGAGGAGGCTGAATCCCGGGAAAAAGAATTCCTGGGAAAAGGAATTCCTGGGAAAACAGAATCCTGGGAAAACTGATCCCAGGGAAAATTGATTCCTGGGAAAAGGAATTCCCAGGGAAAAATAATTCCAGGGAAAACTGATTTCAGGGAAAATTAATCCCAGGGAAATTTGATTCCCAGGAAAAATGATTCCCGGGAAAACTGAATCCTGGGAAAAATGATTCCCAGGAAAACGGATTTGCGGGAAAACCGATTCCTGGGAAAAGCAATTCCTGGGAAAAATAATCCCAGGAAAAACTGATTCCTTGGAAAATTGAATTCCGGGAAAATTGATTCCCGGGAAAATTGATTTCATGGAAATCTGAATCCCGGGGAAAATTGATTCCCAGGGAAAAATGATTCCAGGGAAAACGGATCCCAGGGAAAATCGATTCCTGGGACAATGGATTCCTTGGAAAAGCAATTCCAGGGAAAATTGATTCCAAAGAAAACGGATTCCTGGGAAAAACAAATTCCTGGGAAAAATGATTCCCAGGAAAAATGGTTCCAGGGAAAACTGAATTCCGGGAAAACTGATTCCCAGGAAAATTGAATTCCGGGAAAAATGATTCCTGGGAAAACCAATTCCAGGGAAAATTGAATCCCGGGAAAATTGATTCCCGGGAAAACTGAATCCTGGGAAAATAAATTCCTGGGAAATTTGATTCCCAGGGAAAATCAATTCCTGGGAAATTTGATTCCCAGGGAAAATCAATTCCTGGGAAAACTGATTCTTGGGAAAATTAATCCCAGGGAAAGAAATTTCTAGGAAAAATGATTCCAGGGAAAACCGATTTCATGGAAAACTGATTCCTGGGAAAATCAATTCCTGGGAAAAGCAATTCCCGGGAAAATTGAATCCTGGGAAAAATTGAATCCTGGGAAAACAAATTCCTGGGAAAAATGATTCCTGGGAAAAACAATTCCAGGGAAAACCGAGTCCTAGGAAAACTGAATCCCAGGAAAAACGATTCCCGGGAAAATTGATTCCCGGGAAAAATGATTCCTTGGAAAATTGATTTCATGGAAATCTGAATCCTGGGAAAACTGAATCCCAGGGAAAAATGATTCCTGGGAAAACGGATCCCAGGGAAAATCAATTCCTGGGACAATGGATTCCTTGGAAAAGCAATTCCAGGGAAAATTGATTCCAAAGAAAACGGATTCCTGGGAAAAACAAATTCCTGGGAAAAATGATTCCCAGGGAAAAATGGTTCCAGGGAAAACTGAATTCCGGGAAAACTGATTCCCAGGAAAATTGAATTCCGGGAAAAATGATTCCTGGGAAAACCAATTCCAGGGAAAATTGAATCCCGGGAAAATTGATTCCCGGGAAAACTGAATCCTGGGAAAATAAATTCCTGGGAAATTTGATTCCCAGGGAAAATCAATTCCTGGGAAATTTGATTCCCAGGGAAAAGCAATTCCTGGGAAAAATGATTCTTGGGAAAAATAATCCCAAGGAAAGAAATTTCTAGGAAAAATGATTCCAGGGAAAACCGATTTCATGGAAAATTGATTCCCAGGAAATCTGAATCCTGGGAAAACTGAATCCTGGGAAAAATGATTCCTGGGAAAAGTGATTTCATGGAAAATTGATTCCTGGGAAAATCAATTCCTGGGAAAAGCAATTCCTGGGAAAAGCAATTCCCGGGAAAACTGAATCCTGGGAAAAATTGAATCCTGGGAAAACAAATTCCTGGGAAAAATGATTCCTGGGAAAATGAATTCCCAGGGAAAATCAATTCCCGGGAAAAGCAATTCCCGGGAAAAATGATTCCAGGAAAAACTGATTTCATGGAAAACTAATTCCCGGGAAAATTGAATTCCGGGAAAAATGATTCCCGGGAAAAACAATTCCAGGAAAAAATGATTTCCGGGAAAACTGACTCTCGGGAAAATTGATTCCCAGGGAAAATGGATTCCCGGGAAAATTGAATTCCGGGAAAAATGATTCCTGGGAAAACTGATTCTTGGGAAAAATGGTTCCAGGGAAAACTTGAATCCTGGGAAAATCGATTCCAGGGAAAATTGATTCCCAGGAAAACAAATTTCTAGGAAAACCAATTCCTGGGAAAACAAATTCCCGGGAAAACTGATTCCCGGGAAAAATGATTCCTGGGAAAAGCAATTCCCGGGAAAAGCGTCCAGGCCTCTCCGCAGGGCCGGGATCGGGAATCTTGGGACGATCGGAAAAGCGGGATCGGCTGCAGATCCCTTCTCCGGGAATTCCATTGGAATTTTTCTTTTCCAGGTAAATCGGAGCGAGGCTCCTTCTCCTCCTACGGCCGCGATTCCAACCTCCAGGGCTGCCACCAGGTGAGTGAAACCCCGGGAATTCCCGGAATTCTCCCGTGCCCGACATTCCCAGAATCCCGAATTCCCCGGGAAAAACCAGGATCGAGGGTTAAGAACGGGAATTTGGGGCCTTTTCCCGGTTTTTTTTTTGGTCGTTTGGGAATTGGTTTTGGTTGGAATTTGAGGATTTCCCGGAATAAAATTCCCAATAAATCCACGGTTTTCCCGTTTTTCCCGAGGATTTGGATCATTCCTTGGGGAAAATCGGGAATTTCGTCTTTTCCTGTTCCCGATTCCGAAGGGGAGCCGGGGAAATTCCGGATCCCGGATTTTTTCCCCCGGGAATTTTGGGAATTTGGGAGCCGCAGGGATTTGTGACATTCCAGGGGTTTGTGGGGATTTCTTGGGAATTATTTCCAGGAATTATTTCCGGGAATTTTTCCTGGGAATTGTTTCTGGGAAATTTTTCCCGGGAATTTTTTCTGGGAATTTTTTCCCAGAATTTTTTCCTGGAATTTTTCCTGGGATTTTTTTTCAGGAATTTTTCCCGGGAATTATTTCCTGGAATTCTTCCTGGGAATTGTTTCTGGGAATTTTTTCCAGGAATTGTTTCTAGGAATTATTTCCGGGAATTTTTCCTGGGAATTATTTCCTGGAATTTTTCCCGGGAATTTTTCCCGGGAATTGTGGATGTGGCAATCGGGGCTGGGCCGGGATTTTCCGATCGGAGCCGTTCCGTCATTCCGGACCCGGAAGTTGCGTCAGAGCCGGAAAAACCGCGGGAATGGGAATGAAACTTTTCCTTTTCCTTCTCCTTTTCCTTTTCCTTTTCCTTTTCCTTTTCCTTTTCCTTTTCCTTTTCCTTTTCCTTTTCCTTTTCCTTTTCCTTTTCCTTTTCCCATTCTCCCATTCCCAATTTTCCCCAATTCCCATTTTCCCCAATTTTCCCATTTCCCCCTTTTCCCATTTTCCCCATTCGCCTTTTTCTCATTCCCCATTTCCCATTTTCCCCCATTTTTCCCCATTCCCTATTTTCCCATTTTCCCATTCCCTTTTCCCATTCCCATTTTTCCCCTTTTCCCATTTTCCCATTTTTTCCCATTTTTCCCATTGCCCAATTCCCATTTTCCCCAATTTTCCCCTTTTTCCCAAATTTTCCCCATTTTTCCCCATTTTCCCATTTTTCCCATTTTTCCCATTTTTTCCCATTTTTCCCATTCCCCAATTCCCATTTTCTCCAATTTTCCCATTTTCCCCATTTTCCCCCAATTTTCCCCATTTTCCCCAATTTTCCCCTTTTCCCTTTTCCCCCTTTTTCCCCATTTTCCCCATTCCCAATTTTCCCCATTCCAAATTTTCCCCTTTTTTCCCATTTTTCCCCATTCCCAATTTTCCCCTTTTCCCCATTTTCCCCTTTTTCCCCATTTTCCCATTACCCAATTCCCATTTTCCCCAATTTTCCACATTTTCCCCATTTTCCCCAATTTTCCCATTTTTCCCTTTTCCCATTTTTCCCATTTTCCCCATTTTTCCCCATTTTCTCATTTTTCCCATTTTTCCCCTTTTCCCATTTTTCCCCATTTTCCCATTTTTCCCCCTTTTTCCCATTCCCTAATTCCCATTTTTCCCAATTTCCCCATTTTCCCATTTTTCCCCATTCCCAGTTTTCCCCATTTTCCCCAATTTTCCTCTTTTCCCATTTTCCCCAATTCCCATTTTCCCATTTTCCTCATTTTCCCCATTTTCCCCATTCCCAATTTTCCCCAATTCCCCTTTTCCCATTTTCCCCAATTTTCCCCATTTTTCCCCATTTTTCCCCATTTTCCCCCATTTTTCCCCGTTTTCCCCCCGTCTCCCCCGGGATTCCCGATCCCCTCCCCAATTCCCGGGATCCTCCCGTTCCCCATCCCAGATTTCCTTGGAATTTCCAATTCCTTGGAATTTCACCCACTTGGGAAAACCCAGCTCCCCCTTCCCGCTCGGAAAACTCCGGAAAAACTCCGGAAAAACCTGGAAAACTCCAGAAAAACTCCGGAATTCCCGGAAATTCTTCTGGGAAGAGCTCTGGGAAATGCGGAATAATTCCCCCTCCGGAATTTCCTCCTCCTCTCCGTGATTTTCCCGCTGTCCCAGAGATTTCTCGGGAATGCCGAGGGAGATGAGCCGGGATATTCCGGGAATTCCGAGGGAATTCCCGCTAAAAAAATTCCCGAAGGATTTGGGGGAGTTGAGTTCCGTGGAAAACCGGATGGGATTTTAAGGATCCATCCCAAGGTGGGATATTTAATTTAATTTAATTTAATTTATTTTAATTTAATACAATTGAATTTGATTTAATTTAATTTATTTTAATTTAATTTATTTTAATTTAATTTAATTTAAATATAATAATTTAATTTAAATATAATAATGTAATTTAAATATAATTTAATTTAAATATAATAATGTAATTTAAATATAATAATGTAATTTAAATATAATAATTTAATTTGATTATAGAAATAATTATCATTTAATAATATTTATCATTTAGATTTTATTTGGTTTTATTCATTATTTAAATATTTTAAATTTTTAATTGTTTATTTAAATTTTTAAGTTTTATTTCATTTTATTGTTTGTTATTTTGATTTTATTTCATTTTATCATCCATTATTCAAAATTTTTAATTTTATTTCATTTTATTATTTGAACATTTAAAACTTATTGTTCATTTAAATATTTTAATATTATTTTAATATATTTAATATTATTTCATTTCTTTTATTTAAATATTTTAAATTTTTAGTTGTTTCTTGTTTAAATATTTAAAAATTAGCTCATTTTATCAATTATTTTAATTTTATTTCATTATCTATTATTTAAATGTTTAAATTTTATTTCTTTAATGAAATATTTAAATTTCTAAGCTTTATTATTTATTATTTAAATATTTAAATTTTATTTCATTATCTACTATTTAAATATTGAAATTTCATTTTATTTTCTACTATTTAAATATTTAAGTTTTATTTTATTATTTTTATTTAAGTATTTAAATTTTATCATTTTTATTTCAATATTTCCATTTTATTTCATTTTATTTCTTATTTGAATATTTTCATTTCATTCAATTATCTCTTACTAAAACATTTAAATTTCACTTAATTATTTTTATTTAAATACTTGAGTTTCATTTAATTATTCGTTATATAAATATTTGAACTTTATTTAATTATTTGTTATTTAAATATTTGAATTCTATTTAATTATCTCATTAAAACATTTAAATTTCATTTAATTATCTCATTAAAATATTTAAATTTAATTTAATGACTTGTTATATAAATATTTGAATTTTAATTAATTATTCATTATACAAATACTTAAATTTTATTTAATTATCTGCTATTTAGATTTTTAAATTTTATTTAATGGCTTCATTTAAATATTTAAATTTTATTTAATTATTATTCAGGGATTTAAATTTCATTTCATTATTTTTATTTAAGGATTTAATTTTAAATTAATTATTTGTTATTTAAATACATAAATTCTATTTAATTATCTGCTAATTAAATATTTAAATATTTAAATTCTGGACAATCCCAAATCCGTGATTTTTCCATGAGGAATTCAATTCCCATTAAAAAAAAAAAGAGGGAAAAATCTCTTTTTTCCCGGGAAAAACAAAAAATCCGGGATTCGAGGACGAAATTCCCGGTTTTCCATGGGAAAAAATGGGAATTCCCAGATTTTTTATCGGGAATTCCTTTCCTTCCCTTCCCGGGATCATTCCCAAAAAATCAAATCCCGTTTTTTTTTTCCCTTCCCGGTTTTTTTTTTGCATTTCTGGTCGGAAAAAGACGGAAAAAAAATTCCCAGGGTTGGAATTTTCGGCTGGAATTTGGGAAAAATCTGAGGTTTGAGAGCTGGAAATTCCCGAAAATTCCCAAAAGAACGGAATTCCGGAGGGGAGGGGGAGGAAAAAATTCCCAGGAATCGTTCGGGCTCCGAATGGAAACGGCCGGAAAAAAAAAATAAAAACCCCGGGAATTCCGAGGGCCGCTGATCCGTACGGAGCCGCTCGTTAATTAATCCTTAATTAAAACAATCATTCCCAATCAATCCCGGAGAATTCCCGGAGTTTCCTTGGGAATGGGGTCCGGGAAAAGCGGGAATTGGAGCCGATCCCGGATTTATTTTGATTTTTTGGGGTTTTTCCTGGGAAAAGCCGCAATTAAGGGAGAGAGGGGGAATCCCAAAGGAAGAGAATTCCCGGGAACAAAAAGCGGGAATAATTCCGGGGGATAATTCCCGGGAATAATGGCGGGAACGGGAGCTTTGATCCCGGGGAATGGGAGGAATTTTAATTGGGAAGAGGGGAAAAAAAAAAAAATGGGATGAAAGGGGAAGGGAAATGCCGGGAAAAACAACAAATAAATAACGGGAACGGTGGGGCGGGAAGGAGATTCCGGAGGGTTGCGAATTTTCCAGAGGGATCCCGGGAAAAAAAATAGGGAATGGGGGAGGCGGGGAGGGGAGGGAGAAAATTGGGATTGGGGAGGAAAATTGGGAATGGGGAGAAGGAAATTGGGATTGGGGAGGAAAATTGGGATGGGATTGAAGGGGAAAATTGGGATAAGGGAGAGGAAAAATTGGGATTGGGGAGGAAAATTGGGAATGAGGAGAAGAGAACTGGGATGGAGCTGAAGGAAAATTGGGATTGGGGAGAAGGGAAATTGGGATTGAGGAGGAGAAAATTGGGATAAGGGAGAAGAAAATTGGGAATGAGGAGGAGAAAATTGGGATTGGGGAGGAAATTTGGGATTGAACAGAAAAATTGGGATAAGGGAGAAGAAAATTGGGGTTGAGGAGGAAATTTGGGATTGAAGGGGAAAATTGGGAATGAGGAGGAGAAAATTGGGATTGAGGATCTGAAGGAAAATAGGGATTGAGAAGGAAAATTGGGAATGAGGAGAAGGAAAATTGGGATTGGGGAGAAGGAAAATTGGGATGGAGCTGAAGGGAAATTGGGATAAGGGAGGAGAAGAAAATTGGGATTGAATGGGAAAATTGGGATTGAGGAGAAAAATTGGGAATGAGGAGGAAAATTGGGATTGGGGAGGAAATTTGGGATTGAACAGAAAAACTGGGATTGAACAGAAAAATTGGGATAAGGGAGAAGAAAATTGGGATTGAGGAGGAAATTTGGGATTGAAGGGGAAAATTGGGATGGAGCTGAAGGAAAATTGGGATTCAGGAGAGGAAAAATTGGGATAAGGGAGAAGGAAAATTGGGATTGAGAAAAAGGAAAATTGGGAATGACAAGGAAAATTGGGATTGAGGAGAAGAAAATTGGGATGGAGCTGAAGGAAAATTGGGATTGAACAGGAAAATTGGGATAAGGGAGAAGAAAATTGGGATTGAACAGGAAAATTGGGATGGAGCTGAAGGAAATTTGGGATTCAGGAGAAGGAAAATTGGGAAAAGGGAGGAGAAGAAAATTGGGATTGAGGAGAAGGAAAAATTGGGATTGAAGGGGAAAATTGGGATTGAGGACGAAAACTGGGAATGAGGAGAAGGAAAACTGGGATTGGGGAGAAGGAAAATTGGGATTGAGGATCTGAAGGAAAATTGGGATTGAGGAGGAAATTTGGGATTGAACGGGAAAATTGGGATTGAACAGGAAAATTGGGATTGGGGAAAAGGAAAATTGGGATTGAGGTGAAAGGAAATTGGGATTGAATGGGAAAATTGGGAAAAGGGAGGAGAAGAAAATTGGGATAAGGGAGGAGAAGAAAATTGGGATTGAAAAGGAGAAAATTGGGAATGAGGAGGAAATTTGGGATTGAACAGGAAAATTTGGATTGGGGAGGAGAAAATTGGGATTGAGGAGGTGAAGAAAATTGGGATTGAACAGGAAAATTGGGATTGGGGAGGAGAAGAAAATTGGGATTGAGGAGAAAAATTGGGATAAGGCAGAAGAAAATTGGGATTGAGGAGGAAATTTGGGATAAGGCAGAAGAAAATTGGGATTGAGGAGGAAATTTGGGATGGAGCTGAAGGAAAATTGGGATTCAGGAGAGGAAAAATTGGGATAAGGGAGAAGGAAAATTGGGATTGAGAAAAAGGAAAATTGGGAATGAGGAGAAGAAAACTGGGATGGAGCTGAAGGAAAATTGGGATTGAACAGAAAAACTGGGATTGAGCAGGAAAATTGGGAAAAGGGAGGAGAAGAAAATTGGGATTTAGGAGAAGGAAAACTGGGATTGAGGAGGAAAATTGGGATGGAGATGAAGGAAAATTGGGATAAGAGAGGAGAAGAAAATCGGGATTGGGGAGAAGAAAATTGGGATTGAACGGGAAAATTGGGATTGAGGTGAAGGAAAATTGGGATTGGGGACAAGAAAAATTGGATTGAGGATCTGAAGGAAAGTTGGGATTCAGGAGAAGGAAAATTGGGATTGAACAGGAAAATTGGGATAAGGGAGGAGAAGGAAAATTGGGATTGGGGAGAAGGAAAATTGGGATTGAACGGGAAAATTGAGATTGAGGAGGAAAATTGGGATTGGGGACAAGAAAACTGGGATGGAGCTGAAGGAAAATTGGGATTGAGGAGGAAGTTTGGGATTGATCGGGAAAATTGGGATAAGGGAGAAGGAAAATTGGGATTGAGGAGGTGAAGAAAATTGGGATTGAACAAGAAAATTGGGATTGAGGAGGAAAATTGGGATTGAGCAGGAAAATCAGGATGGAGCTGAAGGAAAATTGGGATTGGGGAGAAGAAAATTGGGATAAGGGAGAAGAAAGTTTGGATTGGGGGGGAAATTTGGATTAGACAGGAAAATTGGGATTGGGGAGGAGAAAAATTGGGATAAGGGAGGAGAAGAAAATTGGGATTGAGGATCTGAAGGAAAATTGATATTGGGGAAGTGAAGGAAAATTGGGGTTGGAGAGAAGGAAAATTTGGGATTGAACAGGAAAATTGGGATTGAGGAGGAAAATTGGGATTGGGGAGAAGGAAAATTGGGATGGAGCTGAAGAGAAATTGGGATAAGGGAGGAGAAGAAAATTGGGATTGAATGGGAAAATTGGGTTTGATCAGGAAAATTGGGATTGGGGAGGAAAATTGGGATTGAACAGGAAAATTGGGATTGGGGAACTGAAGGAAAATCAGGATTGAGGAGAAGGAAAATCGGGGTTGAACAGGAAAATTGGGATTGAGCTGAAGGAAAATTGGGATTGAGGAGGAAAATTGGGATTGAGGAGAAGGAAAATTGGGATCCCGCTCATCCCATTTTTCTCCTTCGGAATCCCAAACCATTCCCACAAAAAATTCCCGTTTTTTTCCCTAAGGATCATTCCCGACTTTGGAAATCCCTGGGAAAAGCTGGAATGAAATTCCCATAAATTTCCCGGAGCGAGGAGGAAAATCCTGGGAATTCCCGTTCCCGATCCCTGCCTCGTTTTTCCCGGGAATAATCGGAATTTGGGAATTTTTTCCCTTAAAAAACTCCAGAAGAAAAAAAAAATTGGGATGAAATCCTCGGATTTTTCCAGGGATTTATCCCAAAATTCCCGTGGGGATATTCCCGGGTTTTTTTTCCTATTAAACCTCAGGGAAAATATTCCCTAAAATCCGATTTTCTGAGGATTTTCACCTTCGATTAACCGGGAAAATTCCGGGAAAAATTCCCGGAAATTCTCCGGGATATTCCCGACATTCCCGGAGTTTCGGCTTCTGTTTTTCCCCTTCCTCATTCCCGATTTTCCCGAGGAATCCAACGGCTTTTTCCGGCTCCGGGTGTTGTTTCCCATCCTCCTGCCGGCTGGGAATTATCCCGGAAATCCCGGAGAGGGGGAAAACCTCGGGATGAGGGAATTTCGGGAGGTCGGGGATCAAAACCCGGGAATTTTTCCATGGAATTTTTATCCCAAAAATCCCAGACAGAGGGAAAACCTCGGGATGCGGGAATTTTGTGAGGATGACGAAGTCAGGGATCAAACCCTGGGAATTTTTCCATGGAATTTTATCCCTAAAATCCCAGACAGAGGGAAAACCTCGGGATGCAGAATTTTGTCAGGACGACGAGGTCAAGGATCAAACCTCAGGAATTTTTCCATGGAATTTTATCCCTAAAATCCTGGAGAGAGGGAAAACCTCAGGCCGGGAATTTTGTGAGGTCAGGGAATCAAACCCCGGGAATTTTTCCACGGAATTGAATCAAACCCTGGGAATTTTCCCCTGGAATTTTATCCCTAAAATCCCGGAGAGAGGGAAAACCTGGGGCTGGGAGATTTCAGTGAGGACGACGAGATCAGGGTCAAATCCTGGGAATTTTTCCCTGGAATTTTATCCCTAAAACCTCGAGCCGGGATTTTTACGAGGATCAAAGCCCCGGGAATTTTTCCATGGAATTTTATCCCTAAAATCCCAGACAGAGAGAAAACCTCGGGATGCAGAATTTTGTCAGGATACACCAGGAATTTTTCCATGGAATTTTATCCCAGAAATCTCAGAGAGCAGGAAAACCTCGGGATGAGGAATTTTGTGAGGATGACGAAGTCAGGGATCAAACCCCAGGAATTTTTCCCTTGGAATTTTATCCCAGAAATCCCAGACAGAGGGAAAACCTCAGGGATTTTTGTGAGGATCAAACCCCGGGAATTTTTCCATGGAATTTGATCCCTAAAACCTCAGAGAGCAGGAAAACCTCGGGATGAGGAATTTTGTCAGGATGATGAAGTCAGGGGTCAAATCCTGGGAATTTTTCCATGGAATTTTTATCCCTAAAATCCCAGACAGGGAAAACCTCAGACCAGGATTTTTGTGAGGTCAGGGAATCAAACCCCAGGAATTTTTCCATGGAATTTTATCCCTAAAATCCCAGACAGAGGGAAAACCTCGGGATGCAGAATTTTGTCAGGATACTCCAGGAATTTTTCCATGGAATTGAATCAAACCCCGGGAATTTTTCCCTGGAATTTGATCCCTAAAACCTCGAGCCGGGATTTTTCGGAGGATGACGAAGTCAGGGGTCAAATCCCGGGAATTTTTCCATGGGAATTTGATCCCTAAAACCTCGAGCCGGGATTTTTCTGAGGATCAAATCCTGGGAATTTTTCCATGGAATTTTATGCCTAAAATCCCAGACAGAGGAAAAACCTCGGGATGCGGGAATTTTGTGAGGATGACGAAGTCAGGGGTCAAATCCCGGGAATTTTTCCATGGGAATTTTATCCTTAAAACCTCCAGCTGGGATTTTTCTGAGGAAGACGAGGCTGGGGTCAAACCCTGGGAATTCTTCCCTGGAATTTTATCCCTAAAATCCCAGACAGAGGGAAAACCTCAGGCCGGGAATTTTGTGAGGATGATGAAGTCAGGGGTCAAATCCTGGGAATTTTTCCATGGAATTGAATCAAACCCTGGGAATTTTTCCATGGAATTTTATCCCTAAAATCCTGGAGAGAGGGAAAACCTCGGGCCGGGAATTTTGTGAGGTCAGGGATCAAACCCCGGGAATTTTTCCACGGAATTGAATCAAACCCTGGGAATTTTCCCTTGGAATTTTATCCCAAAAATCCCAGACAGAGGGAAAACCTCGAGCTGCGGGAATTTTGTGAGGATGACGAAGTCAGGGATCAAACCCTGGGAATTTTTCCCTGGAATTTTTATCCCTGAAATCCCAGAGAGGGAAAACCTTGGGATGCAGAATTTTGTCAGGATACTCCAGGAATTTTCCCCTGGAATTTTATCCCTAAAACCTCGAGCCGGGATTTTTGTGAGGATCAAACCCCGGGAATTTTTCCCTGGAATTTTATCCCTGAAATCCCAGACAGAGGGAAAACCTGGAGCTGCGGGAATTTTGTGAGGATGACGAAGTCAGGGGTCAAACCCTGGGAATTTTTCCATGGATTTTTATCCCTGAAATCCTGGAGACAGGAAAAGCCTCGGGATGCAGAATTTTGTCAGGATGATGAGATCAGGGGTCAAATCCCGGGAATTTTTCCACGGAATTTTATCCCAGAAATCCCAGACAGAGGGAAAACCTCGGGATGAGGAATTTTGTCAGGATGACGAAGTCAGGGGTCAAATCCTGGGAATTTTTGCCTGGAATTGAATCAAACCCTGGGAATTTTTCCATGGATTTTTATCCCAGAAATCCCAGACAGAGGGAAAACCTCTGACCAGGATTTTTGTGAGGATCAGACCCCGGGAATTTTTCCCTGGAATTTGATCCCTCAAACCTCGAGCCGGGATTTTTCGGAGGAAGACGAGGTCAGGGAGCAAACCCTGGGAATTTTTCCATGGAATTTGATCCCTAAAATCCCAGAGTGGGAAAACCTCAGGCCGGGATTTTTGTGAGGCTACTCTGGGAATTTTTCCATGGAATTTGATCCCTAAAACCTCAGAGAGCAAGAAAACCTCGGGATGAGGAATTTTGTGAGGACGATGAAGTCAGGGGTCAAACCCTGGGAATTTTTCCCTGGAATTTTATCCCTGAAATCCTGGAGAGAGGGAAAACCTCGGGCTGCAGAATTTTGTGAGGTCAGGGATCAAACCCCGGGAATTTTTCCATGGAATTTTTATCCCTGAAATCCCAGAAATCGGGAAAACCTCGGGACGCAGAGTTTTGTCAGGATACTCCAGGAATTTTCCCCTGGAATTTGATCCCTAAAACCTCGAGCCGGGATTTTTCTGAGGAAGATGAGGCTGGGGTCAAATCCTGGGAATTTTTCCATGGAATTTTTATCCCTGAAATCCCAGACAGAGGAAAAACCTCGGGATGTGGAATTTTGCGAGGATGACGAAGTCAGGGGTCAAATCCCGAGAATTTTTCCATGGGAATTTTATCCCAGAAACCTCGAGCTGGGATTTTTCTGAGGAAGACGAGGCTGGGGTCAAATCCCGGGAATTTTTCCATGGAATTTTATCCCTAAAATCCTGGAGAGAGGGAAAACCTCGAGCCAGGAATTTTATGAGGATGACGAAGTCAGGAATCAAACCCCGGGAATTTTCCCCTGGAATTTTATCCCTAAAACCTCGAGCCGGGATTTTTACGAGGATCAAACCCCAGGAATTTTTCCCTTGGAATTTTATCCCTGAAATCCCAGACAGAGGGAAAACCTGGAGCTGCGGGAATTTTGTGAGGATGACGAAGTCAGGGGTCAAACCCTGGGAATTTTTCCATGGAATTTTATCCCTAAAACCTCGAGCCGGGATTTTTCTGAGGAAGACGAGGCCGGGGTCAAACCCTGGGAATTTTCCCCTGGAATTTTATCCCAGAAATCCCAGACAGAGGGAAAACCTCAGGCTGCAGAATTTTGTCAGGATGACGAAGTCAAGGGTCAAACCCTGGGAATTTTTCCATGGATTTTTATCCCTAAAATCCTGGAGAGAGGGAAAACCTCGGGCTGGGAATTTTGTCAGGATACTCCAGGAATTTTTCCATGGAATTGAATCAAACCCCGGGAATTTTTCCCTGGAATTTGATCCCTAAAACCTCGAGCCGGGATTTTTCGGAGGATGACGAAGTCAGGGATCAAACCCCGGGAATTTTTCCACGGAATTGAATCAAACCCTGGGAATTTTCCCCTGGAATTTTTATCCCTAAAATCCCAGACAGAGGGAAAACCTTGGGATGCAGAATTTTGTGAGGTCAGGGATCAAACCCTGGGAATTTTTCCACGGAATTGAATCAAACCCCGGGAATTTTTTCCCTGGAATTTTACCCCTAAAATCCTGGAGAGAGGGAAAACCTCAGGCCGGGAATTTTGTGAGGATGACGAAGTCAGGGGTCAAACCCTGGGAATTTTTCCCTGGAATTTTATCCCAGAAATCCCAGACAGAGGGAAAACCTCGGGATGCAGAATTTTGTCAGGATACTCCAGGAATTTTCCCCTGGAATTTTTATCCCTAAAACCTCAAGCCGGGATTTTCCTGAGGACGACGAAGTCAGGGATCAAACCCCGGGAATTTTTCCCTGGAATTTTTATCCCTAAAATCCCAGACAGAGGAAAACCTCGGGATGAGGAATTTTGTGAGGATGACGAAGTCAGGGGTCAAACCCCGGGAATTTTTCCCTGGAATTTTATCCCAGAAATCCCAGACAGAGGGAAAACCTCAGGGATTTTTGTGAGGATCAAACCCCAGGAATTTTTCCATGGAATTTGATCCCTAAAACCTCGGGCCGGGATTTTTCTGAGGACGATGAAGTCAGGGATCAAGCCCTGGGAATTTTTCCATGGATTTTATCCCTGAAATCCCAGACAGAGGAAAAACCTCAGGCTGGGAATTTTGTGAGGATGACGAAGTCAGGGGTCAAACCCTGGGAATTTTTCCATGGGAATTTTATCCCTGAAATCCTGGAGAGAGGGAAAGCCTCGGGCTGCAGAATTTTGTCAGGATACTCCAGGAATTTTTCCATAGAATTTTATCCTTAAAACCTCGAGCCGGGATTTTTCTGAGGAAGACGAGGCTGGGGTCAAATCCCGGGAATTTTTCCACGGAATTTTATCCCAGAAATCCCAGACAGAGGAAAACCTCGGGATGTGGAATTTTGTCAGGATGACGAAGTCAGGGGTCAAATCCTGGGAATTTTTCCCTGGAATTGAATCAAACCCCGGGAATTTTTCCATGGAATTTGATCCCTGAAACCTCGAGCTGGGATTTTTCTGAGGACAATGAAGTCAGGGAATCAAACCCCAGGAATTTTTCCCTGGAATTTTTATCCCTAAAATCCCAGACAGAGGGAAAACCTCAGGCTGCGGGAATTTTGTGAGGATGACGAAGTCAGGGTCAAACCCTGGGAATTTTTCCATGGATTTTATCCCTGAAATCCTGGAGAGAGGAAAAGCCTCGGGATGCAGAATTTTGTGAGGACGATGAGATCAGGGTCAAATCCCGGGAATTTTTCCGTGGAATTTCATCCCTAAAATCCTGGAGAGAGGGAAAACCTCGGGCTGCAGAATTTTGTCAGGATACTCCAGGAATTTTCCCCTGGAATTTGATCCCTAAAACCTCAAGCCGGGATTTTTCGGAGGATGACGAGGCTGGGGTCAAACCCCGGGAATTTTTCCCTGGAATTTTATCCCTAAAATCCCAGACAGAGGGAAAACCTCAGGCTGCGGAATTTTGTCAGGAAGACGAGGCTGGGGTCAAACCCTGGGAATTTTCCCCTGGAATTTTATCCCTGAAATCCTGGAGAGAGGGAAAACCTCGAGCTGGGAATTTTGTGAGGTCAGGGATCAAACCCCGGGAATTTTTCCACGGAATTGAATCAAACCCTGGGAATTTTCCCTTGGAATTTTATCCCAAAAATCCCAGACAGAGGGAAAACCTCGAGCTGCGGGAATTTTGTGAGGATGACGAAGTCAGGGATCAAACCCTCCCTGGAATTTTATCCCTGAAATCCCAGAGAGGGAAAACCTTGGGATGCAGAATTTTGTCAGGATACTCCAGGAATTTTCCCCTGGAATTTTATCGCTAAAACCTCGAGCCGGGATTTTTGTGAGGATCAAACCCCGGGAATTTTTCCCTGGAATTTTATCCCAGAAATCCCAGACAGAGGGAAAACCTCGAGGTGCGGGAATTTTGTGAGGATGACGAAGTCAGGGTCAAACGCTGGGAATTTTTCCATGGATTTTTATCCCTGAAATCCTGGAGACAGGAAAAGCCTCGGGATGCAGAATTTTGTCAGGATGATGAGATCAGGGGTCAAACCCCAGGAATTTTTCCCTGGAATTTCATCCCTAAAATCCCAGACAGAGGGAAAACCTCAGGCTGCAGAATTTTGTGAGGACGATGAAGTCAGGGGTCAAACCCTGGGAATTTTTCCCTGGAATTTTATCCCTGAAATCCTGGAGAGAGGGAAAACCTCGGGCTGCAGAATTTTGTGAGGTCAGGGATCAAACCCCGGGAATTTTTCCATGGAATTTTTATCCCTGAAATCCCAGAAATCGGGAAAACCTCGGGATGCAGAATTTTGTCAGGATACTCCAGGAATTTTCCCCTGGAATTTGATCCCTAAAACCTCGAGCCGGGATTTTCCTGAGGAAGACGAGGCTGGGGTCAAATCCTGGGAATTTTTCCATGGAATTTTTATCCCTGAAATCCCAGACAGAGGAAAAACCTCGGGATGTGGAATTTTGCGAGGATGACGAAGTCAGGGGTCAAATCCCAAGAATTTTTCCATGGGAATTTTATCCCAGAAACCTCGAGCTGGGATTTTTCTGAGGAAGACGAGGCTGGGGTCAAATCCCGGGAATTTTTCCATGGAATTTTATCCCTAAAATCCTGGAGAGAGGGAAAACCTCGAGCCAGGAATTTTATGAGGATGACGAAGTCAGGAATCAAACCCCGGGAATTTTCCCCTGGAATTTTATCCCTAAAACCTCGAGCCGGGATTTTTACGAGGATCAAACCCTGGGAATTTTTCCCTGGAATTTTATCCCTGAAATCCCAGACAGAGGGAAAACCTTGGGATGCAGAATTTTATGAGGATGACGAAGTCAGGGATCAAACCCTGGGAATTTTTCCATGGAATTTTTATCCCAAAAATCCCAGACAGAGGGAAAACCTCGGGCTGCAGAATTTTGTCAGGCTACTCCAGGAATTTTTCCATGGAATTGAATCAAACCCCGGGAATTTTCCCCTGGAATTTTTATCCCTAAAACCTCGAGCCGGGATTTTTCGGAGGACGACGAAGTCAGGGAATCAAACCCCGGGAATTTTTCCACGGAATTGACTCAAACCCCGGGAATTTTCCCCTGGAATTTTCACCTCCGAGCGAACGATCCCCGAGCCCTTCCCGCTCTCATCCATCCCCCAAAATCCCGGGAAAAACCGAAAAAAAAAAAAGGCGGGAATTGGGAATTGCGAGGAGCAGGTGCGGAGCGGGTTAAGGCTCAGCCTTAATTAGCCTATTTAAGCTCATTTGCATATGAAAGGCGCAGCCGAGAGTGCCGGCGCTGATTGGAATTTCGATTAGGGAGCGCTAATTACCGCTCCAGCCGCCAAAAACTTGGGATTCGGGAAGTCGATCCCGATTTTCCAGGGAAAAAGCGGCGGGGTTGGGATGGGATGGAAAGTGGGAATTGGGGGGAAAAAATGGGAATTCTGATGGATTTATTGGGATAAAAATCTGGGAATTCTCTTGGATTTATTGGGATAAAAATCCGGGAATTCTGATGGATTTATTGGGATAAAAATCCGGGAATTCTGATGGATTTATTGGGATAAAAATCCAGGAATTCCGAATGGATTTATTGGGATAAAAATCTGGGAATTGTGATAAAAATCTGGGAATTCTGATGGATTTATTGGGACGAAAAATCGGGAATTTTGTTGGATTTATTGGGATAAAAATCCGGGAATTGGGATAAAAATCCGGGAATTCTCTTGGATTTATTGGGATAAAAATCCGGGAATTCTGATGGATTTATTGGGATAAAAATCCGGGAATTCTGTTGGATTTATTGGGAAGGAGTTCATGGATTAATTGGGATAAAAAACTGGGAATTGGGATGAAAAACCCGGGAATTCTGATGGATTTATTGGGATAAAAAACTGGGAATTCTGATGGATTTATTGGGATAAAAATCCGGGAATTGAGATAAAAATCCGGGAATTCTGATGGATTTATTGGGATAAAAAACTGGGAATTCTTTTGGATTTATTGGGACGAAAAATCGGGAATTCTGATGGATTTATTGGGATAAAAATCCGTGAATTGGGGTAAAAATCCGGGAATTCTGATGGATTTATTGGGAAGGAGTTCATGGATTTATTGGGATAAAAACCAGGAATTCCGAATGGATTTATTGGGATAAAAAACCCGGGAATTCTGATGGATTTATTGGGATAAAAATCCGGGAATTGAGATAAAAACCTGGGAATTTTGTTGGATTTATTGGGATAAAAATCCGGGAATTGTGATGGATTTATTGGAATAAAAACCTGGGAATTGGGATAAAAATCCGGGAATTCTGATGGATTTATTGGGATAAAAACCTGGGAATTGGGCTAAAAAAACAGGAATTCTGTTGGATTTATGGGGATGAAAAACTGGGAATTGAGAAAAGAAATCTGGGAATTCTGATTAATTTATGGGGATAAAAAATCCGGGAATTGGGATGAAAAACCTGGAATTCTGATGGATTTATTGGGATAAAAATCCGGGAATTGGGATAAAAATCCGGGAATTCTGATGGATTTATTGGGATAAAAAAACAGGAATTGGGGTGAAAAACTGGGAATTCCTGATGGATTTATTGGGATAAAAAAACGGGAATTCTGATGGATTTATTGGGATAAAAATCCGGGAATTGAGATAAAAATCCGGGAATTCCTGATGGATTTATTGGGATAAAAATCTGGGAATTCTGATGGATTTATTGGGATGAAAACCTGGGAATTGGGATGAAAAACTGGGAATTGAGATAAAAATCCGGGAATTCTGATGGATTTATTGGGATAAAGAACTGGAAATTGGGATGAAAAACTGGGAATTCCCAATGGATTTATTGGGATAAAAATCCGGGAATTCTGTAGGATTTATTGGGATAAAAAACCAGGAATTGGGAGAAAAATCTGGGAATTCCTGATGGATTTATTGGGATAAAAACCTGGGAATTGGGCTAAAAAAACAGGAATTCTGTTGGATTTATGGGGATGAAAAACTGGGAATTGAGAAAAGAAATCTGGGAATTCTGATTAATTTATGGGGATAAAAAAATGGGAATTCTGATGGATTTATTGGGATAAAAAATCTGGGAATTGAGATAAAAATCCGGGAATTCTGTTGGATTTATTGGGAAGGAGTTCATGGATTAATTGGGATAAAAAACTGGGAATTGGGGTGAAAAACTGGGAATTCTGATGGATTTATTGGGATAAGAAACCTGGAATTGAGATAGAAAAACCTGGAATTCTTTTGGATTTATTGGGACGAAAAATCGGGAATTCTGATGGATTTATTGGGATAAAAAAACCGGGAATTTTGATGGATTTATTGGGATAAAAATCTGGGAATTGAGATAAAAATCCGGGAATTCTGATGGATTTATTGGGATAAAAATCCGGGAATTCTGATGGATTTATTGGGATAAAAACCTGGGAATTTTGTTGGATTTACTGGGATAAAAATCCGTGAATTGGGGTAAAAATCCTGGAATTCTCTTGGATTTATTGGGATAAAAATCCGGGAATTCCGGTGGATTTATTGGAATTCCAAACTGGGAATTCCGGTCGGATTTATTGGGATAAAATCCGGGAATTCTGTTGGATTTATGGGATAAAAATCTGGGAATTTTGGTTTCTTGGGGATTATTGGGATTTAACCCCTCCCTTCCCAGCATTCCGTGGATTTCTGGAATTGCGGATTTTGGGAATATTTGGGATTTTTGGGAAAATTATTTGGGATATTTGGGATTTTGGGATATTTCTTTAGGATATTTGGGATAATTATTTGGGATATTTGAGATATTTATTGGGGATATTTGGAATATTTGGGATTTTTTTGGGGATATTTGGAATATTTATTTGGGATATTTGGAATATTTGGGATATTTGAGATATTTATTGGGGATATTTAATTGGAATATTAGGCATAATTATTTGGGATATTTGGGATATTTGGGGTATTTTTTGCGGATATTTGGAATATTTGGGATATTTCTTTGGGATATTGGGGATAATTATTTGGGATATTTGGGATATTTGGGATAATTATTTGGGATATTTGGGATAATTATTTGGGATATTTGAGATATTTGGGATATTTTTCGGGATATTTGAGATAATTTTTGGGATATTTGGGATTTTTGGAATATTTATTTGGGATATTTGGAATATTTGGGATCTTTGAGATATTTGGGATATTTAATTGGAATATTTGGGATAATTATTTGGGATATTTGGAATATTTGAGATAATTTTTTTGAATATTTGGGATTATTATTTGGGATATCTGAGATATTTCTTTAGGATATTTGGGATCTTTGGGATATTTGGAATATTTATTTGAGATATTTGGGATATTTAAAATACTTGGAATATTTGGGATATTTTTGGGGGGATATTTGGAATATTTGGGATATTTAATTGGAATATTTGGGATAATTATTTGGGATACTTGAGATATTTATTTGGGATATTTGGAATATTTGGGATCTTTGGGATATTTATTTGGAATATTTGGGATATTTGGGATAATTGTTTGGGATCTTTGGGATATTTGGAATATTTATTTGAGATATTTGGGATATTTAAAATACTTGGAATATTTGGGATATTTCTTTAAGGATATTTGGGATATTTAATTGGAATATTTGGGATTTTGGGGACATTTCTTTGGGATATTTCGGATAATTATTCGGGATATTTGGGATATTTGGAATATTTATTTGAGATATTTGAAATAATTATTTGGAATATTTGGGGTATTTATTCAAAATATTTGGGATATTTGGGATAATTATTCGGGATATTTGAGATATTTGGGATATTTATTTGGAATATTTGGGATATTTCTTTGGGATATTTGGGATAATTATTTGGGATATTTATTAATTGGAATATTTGGGATATTTGGGATATTCCCGTTTTTCCCGGCTCCGTCTTTCCCGGGATCTCAAGCCCCGATCCCGTCCCACATTCCCGGGAATCCAGGGATGGATCCCAAAAAATTCCTCATTCCCTTCTCCAGCCCGGATAGCGGATCAATAATATCGATTTGATATCGATTTGATATCGGTCTGATATTGAATTTATATCGATTTATCAATTTTATATCGATTTGATATCAATTTTACCTCAATTTGATATCAATTTTATACTGATTTTTATATCAATTTGATACTGATTTTATATAAATTTTATATCGATTTTATATCGATTTTATATCCATTTTATATCAATTTGATATCAATTTGATATTGATTTGATATCTATTTGAGATCAATTTTATATTGATTTTATATCGATTTTGATTTTTTATCAATTTAAAATCGATTTTAGATCGATTTTGCAATCAATTTGATATCGATTTTATATCAATTTTATATTGATTTTGTATCAATTTGATCTCAATTTGTTATCAATTTTATATTGAATTTTATATCAATTTGATATCGATTTGATATCAAATTGATATCAATTTAATATCGATTTGATCTCAATTTGTTATTGATTTTATATTGATTTGGTATTGATTTGATATCGATTTGATACCGATTTTATATCAATTTAATATTGATTTGATATTGATTCGATATCGATTTGATAAATCGATTTGATATCAATTTGATACTGATTTGATATCGATTTGATATCGATTTGATATCTGCAGGGTTTAACCCATTGTGTGTGTTTAACATATGGAGTGAATAATAATTAATATTTAATTAATTAGCCATTAATAATTATGTATGGAAGCGCTATAGGGTTAATTGGCCATAAATAATGCATTTATGATTAATACATAATAAATATTTTATATATAAAATAAATCCTATATAAAATAAATTCCATATAAAATGCATTCTATATAACATATATATTAATAAATATATAATATATAATAAAATAAAATAAATAATAATAAAATATATAATAAAATAAAAAAATAATAAAAATATAAAAATAAATAAATATATGTATAATAAAATAATATATAATAAAATAATAAAAATATATAATAAAATATATATAATTATATAGGTGTAGGATAATTATTAATTAATTCTATATAAATATAAAATATGCATAAATATGAGTGTATAATAATTAATAATTAATATGTTAATACATTAATAATTAATATAATGCATTATATAGTTCATTATAAATAGTGCACCAATGTTTAATACATATTATATATAATCTATATAAAATATATTCTATATAAAATAAATTTAATATAGAATGCGTTCTATACACGATTTAATACATGGAGTGAATAATAATTAATAGTTAATAGGTTATACATTAATAATTAATATAATTATATAGTTCATTATAAATAATGCACCAATGTTTGATACATAAAATATTATATATAATATATTCTATATAAAATATATTCTATATAAAATACGTTTGATATAATACAGGATTTAATACATGGGGTGAATAATTAATATATAATAGGTTATACATTAATAATAATATATTAATAATCAATATAATGCATTATATAGTTCATTATAAATAATGCACCAATGTTTAATGCAGAATATATTATATATAATGCATTCTATATAAAATATATTCTATATAAAATATATTCTATATAATGCAGGATTTAATACATGGTTTATATAATAATTAATATTAGATTATACATTAATAATTACATAGGAATTCATTATATAGTTAATTCATTATAAATAATGCATCTGTTTAATGCATATTATATATAAAAAATACATTCTATATAAAATACATTCTATATAATGCACGATTTAATACATGGTGTATATAATAATTAATATTTAATCAATTAACAATAATTACATAGGAACGCATTATATTATTAATTAATTATAAATAATGCATTTATGTTTAATACACAATATTTATTATATATAAAATTTATTCTATATAAAATACATGCTATATAATACAGGATTTAATACATGGTGTATATGATAATTAATATTAGATTATACATTAATAATTAATATGAATACATTATATAGTTAATTCCTTATAAATAATGCATTTATGTTTAATACGTGATATATATAATACATTCCATATAAAATATATTGTATATGAAATATATTCTATATAATACACTATTGAATGCGTGACGCATATAATACTCTATAATTAATACATTGTAATTATTAGCTATATTAATACATTCATATCATTAAGAAATATGCATATATAATATATTTTATACATATTTTAAAATATATATGATGTATTCTTTATCAAGTCCATGATATATAGCACACTATTTAATATATGGGTATATATAATACACTGTAATTAATACATTGTAATTAATAATTAATTACATGAACCATTCATATCATTAATAAATATATATACAACATATTTAATACATAATATAAAATATATATCATGTATTTTATATGAAATACATTTTATATAATACACTTTTTAATACATGGGGTATGTATATAATGCACTATAATTAATGCATTGTAATTAATAAATAATCACATTAATACATTATATTAATCTATAATCGATAAATTGTATATAATGCATTTTGTGTTTAATACATAATATAAAATATATATATAATGCATTCTATATGATGTACATGATATATAACACTATTTAATACATGGGGTATGTATATAATACACTATAATTAATACATTGTAATTAATAAATCGTTACATTAATACATTCTTATCATTAATATATATATACAACATATTTAATACATAATATAAAACACATATATTCTATATGAAGTGCATTTTATATAATACACTGTTTAATATATGGATTATATATAATACATTATGATTAATGCATTGTAATTAATAATTAATCACATTAATACATTCTATTAATCTATTCTATAATTAATATATTGCAGATAATGCGTTTTGTGTTTAATACATAATATAAAATGTATATAATGCATTCTATATTACATACATGATAAAACATAATACACTATAATTAATACATTATACATTAATAATTCATTCGATTAGTATATCATTAATTATATGCATTATCTTAAGATATTTTATAATTGATAAATTTATCGAATGCATTTTGTGTTTAATATGTAATATATTGTATATATAATTTATTCTATATCAAGTACATGATATATTACGCTATTTAATACATGGAGAATATATAATTAGCACATTAATAATTATGTATTAGTACATTTTATTAATAGATTCATTAATTGATACACGGTTTATCACACATTTTGTGTTTAATACATAATATAAAATATATATAATGTATTCTATAGCACCTACATGATATATAACACTATTTAATACATGAAGAATATATAATTAGCACATTAATAATTATGTATTAGTACATTTTATTAATAGATTCATTAATTGATACCTGGTTTATCATGCAGTCTGTGTTTAATACATAACATAAAATATAAATAATGTGTTCTATACCGAGTATATGATATATAACACTAATACATGGAATATATAATACATAATAATTAATTAATTAATAATTATATATTAATACATTCTAATAATTGATACCTGGTTTATAATGCATTTTGTGTGTAATACATAATATATATTCTATATATCATACATGGTATATAATGTATATAATATATATAATACATGATATATGACACGCTATTTAATATATATATATATATCAATTACAATGTATTAATACATTCCATAATTAATTCAATATAAATAATGAGTTCCTCATTAAATCCATATTATATATTCTATATAAAACAAAACCTATAGAAATACTTGAGATATATATATAAAATACATTCTATTTAATGCATTGTATCTATAATGTATTGCCTCTGCGTTCTATATTAATATGGAATATTTTATATCATTTATTATAGAGTAATATTAATATTTCATATGAATGCGTTCTATATATTTATATTTATTTACATTATATAAATATAATATATATATATATATATATATATATATATATATATATATATATATATATATATATATATATATATATATATATATAAAAATATATTACACAGTAATGTATATTCCATATTTTTTATATGGAATATATAAAATATGTATGCATAATATATATTTATATATGTATAATAATATATATTTATATATATGGTATTATATATATAATATAAAAAATTGTTCTACATTATTCTATATTATATACATTATATATATTATAATA
Source organism: Periparus ater (assembly GCA_032357785.1). Taxonomy (NCBI): domain Eukaryota; kingdom Metazoa; phylum Chordata; class Aves; order Passeriformes; family Paridae; genus Periparus; species Periparus ater. Next base: position 83,106,033 of record CM063636.1, read on the forward strand.
ATGTATATATTATATACATTATTATATATTCTGTTTGATACACAGTATACATTATATAAAATACATTCCATATAAAATACAGAACAAAATATAATGTAATATAATATAATATAATATAATATAATATAATATAATATAATATAATATAATATAATATAATATAATATAATATAATATAATATCTATATATTACACCTCATTTAACACATGCTTTAATATATACATTCAGTTTAATTCCATATACATGAATAATTATATGATAATACTTTATATCAACACATTCTATATATTCTATATATTCTCTATTAGATATATATTACATATTTATATCAACACATTCTATATATTCTATATATTATATTCTCTATTAGATATATATTACATATTTATATAAACACATTCTATATATTCTATGTATTCTATTCTCTCTATAATATATATAACATATTTATATGAATATATTCTATATATTCTATATATTCCAGATATATCAATACATTAAAATACATTAAATATCAATACATTAAATATCAATAATTAGGAATGCACTGTAATTAATCCACTGTGCATTTAATGCATTAAATATCAATAATTAGGAATACATTCTAATTAATCCACTGTACATTTAACGCATTAAATATCAATATATTAATTATCAATGCATTAAATATCAATAATTAGGAATACCAATAATTAGGAATGCACTAATTAATCCACTGTCCATTTAATGCATTAAATATCAATACATTAAATGTCAATAATTAGGAATGCATTCTAATTAATCCACTATAATAATTAGGAATACACTCTAATTAATTCACTGTACATTGAATACATTAACTATCAATACATTAAATATCAATAATTAGGAATATCAATAATTTGGAAGGTACTCTAATTAATTCACTGTACATTTAATACATTAAACATTATTAATTGGGGTACATATTAATTAATCCACTGTCTGTTCAATACATTAAATATTAATAATGCCATAGGGGCACGTTTTATCAATAATTCAATGTAAATATCAATATATATAAAATGAATATATTAATATTGATTTACATATATAAAGATAAAATATTTATGTAAATAAATACATCAATATATAAATATATCAGGATTTATGATATATAATATATAATAGAATATATAATGTATAATACATAATAGATAACATATAATGTGTAATATATAATATGTAATTTATAATATATAATGTATAATATATAATGTATAATATATAATATATAGCATATAATTTATAAAATATATAGCATATAACATAAAATGCATAATATGTAATTATATGTAATATATAATATAATATATAATATAATATGTGTAATATATAATCTAAAATACAAATATATAATATATAATGTGTAATACATAATAGTAATTTATAGAATATAATATATATATATAATAGAATATATATAATGTGTAATACATAATAGATAACATATAATGTGTAATATATAATATGTAGTTTATAATGTATAATGTATAGCGTATAATATATAATGTATAATATATTAGTATATAATTTATAATGTATAATATATAGCATATAATTTATAATGTATGATATATAGTATAAAACATAAAATATATAATATATAATATATTATAATATATAATATATAATATAACATATAATATAATATGTGTAATATATAATATAAAATACAAATATATAATATACAATGTGTAATACATAATAATAATTTATAGAATATAATATATATAATATATATAAAATAACAGAAAATATATATAATATCAGGATGCATTCTGTGGTTATTACATGGTGCATATAGGTCATTCTATAGGAATAATTAATTAGCAATTAATCCATTCTCCATCAATATATTTTCAATTTTATAAATTACAAATTAATAGTTATATATTATAAATTTTATTGCAAATTCTATATATTATAAATGATAAATTGATAATTATTTATTCTAAATTCTGTTGCAGATTTTATATTTATATTGTAAATTACAAATTAATAATTAAATCTTATAAATTATATTACAGATGCTATATTAGAAATTATAAATTACAAATTAATAATTAGGTATTATTAATTATATCACAAGTTTTATATTATAAATTTAAATTAATGAGTATACATTATAAATTCCAGATTCTATATTGTAAATATTAATTTTATATTGCTTTTCATTTTTTATCCATCTCATTTAATAAATTACCCTTTAATTTATCCATTTATTAATTTTAATATATTTTATAGATATTAATTATATCTTTATATAATTTATTTCTTTTTATAAATACGGTTTATAAACATAATTAATTTCTATTAATTCAACAATTAATTTTATTAATTAATCAATTAAATTCGAATTTTTTGGGATCCTTTTGATCCATTTGATCCCCAAGAAATTCCATTCCCAATTTTTTTTCCCGGGATAACGGAGCCGCCTTTTCCACCCCCCGAGGGATTTGTTGGGATTGAAAAATTCCCCATCCCAGATTCCCAAATCCCCGCGGAGCTCCCGGAATTCCCCGGAGCCGGGAATGATCCCGGAATTCCGGGATTGGGAATGGGGAGGGGATCCTGGGAATGATCCCGGAATTCCGGGATTGGGAATGGGGAGGGGATCCTGGGAATGATCCCGGAATTCCGGGGTTGGGAATGGGAATTGGGATCCCGGGAATGGGGAAGAGTTCCTGTGGATCGGGAGGGGATCCCAGAGCCGGGAATGGGGAAGGGATCCCGGGAATGGGAATCAGGAAGGGATCCCAGGACTGGGGAAGGGATCCTGGAATGGGGAGGGGATCCCGGGGATCCGGAGGGGATCCCAGAGCCGGGAATGGGAAAGGGATAGAGGGGATCCAGAGGGGATCCTGGGGATCCAGAGGGGATCCCAGGGACCAGGAAGGGATCCCAGGACAAGGGAAGGGATCCTGGGAATGGGGAAGGGATCCCAGGGGTCCAGAGGGGATCCTGTGGATCCGGAGGGGATCCCAGAGCCGGGAATGGGGAGGGGATCTCAGGGATCGGGGAGGGATTCTGGGGATCAGGAAGGGATCCCGGGGATCAGGAGGGGATTCCGGGTGTCTGGAAGGGATCCTGGGAATGGGGAAGGGATCCCAGGAATGATCCCAGAATTCCCGAGTTGGGGACGGGGAGGGGATCTGTTGGGGATCCATTTGGGATCCGGTGGATCCCATCTCGGGCTGTTCCCTCCCGCAGCAGAGCCTGCTGGCCGGGGAGATGGATCTGGGCACGCCCGGGGCGCTGTCCCCCAGCAAACCGGGATCCCAGTTCTACCAGTACGGAACCAGCGCCCGCCGGAGACCCCTGCACGCCTCCTCCGTGGGTGAGTCATCCTCCCAAAAATCCCGGAATTCCCAAAAATCCTGGAATTCCTGAAAATCCCAAAAATCCCGGAATTCCCAAAAGTCCCAAAAATCCCCAAAGTCACAAAATCCCAGTGCTCCCAGTGCTCCCAGTGCTCCCAGTGACCCCTGCACGCCTCCTCCGTGGGTGAGTCATCCTCCCAAAAATCCCAGAATTCCCAGAATTCCTGAAATTCCCAGAAATCCCAAAAGTTCCAAAAGTCCCAGAATTCCCAAAAGTCCCAAAAATCCCCAAAATCACAAAATCCCAGTGACCCCAGTGACCCCCGCACGCCTCCTCCGTGGGTGAGTGATCATCCCAAAATTCCCGGAATTCCCAGAATTCCCAGAATTCCTGAAATTCCCAGAAATCCCAAAAGTCCCAAAAGTCCTGGAATTCCCAAAAATAAAAAAAATCCCAAGAACCCCAAAAATCCCGAAATTCCCCAAAAATCCCCAAAAATCCCAGTGTTCCCAGTGACCCCAGTGACCCCTGCACGGCTCCTCCGTGGGTGAGTGATCCTCCCAAAAATCCCGGAATTACTGAAAATCCTGGAATTCCCGAAAATCCCAAAAGTCCCGGAATTCCCATAAATCCCCAAAATCCAAAAATTCCCAGCATTCCCAAAAATCCCAAAATTCCCCAAAAATCCCAGTGCTCCCAGTATTCCCAATATTCCCAGGAAAAAAAATTCCCTTTTTTTCCTCAAATCCCAAATTTTTTTAACCCTTTCCTTCTTTTCCCAACCCCTAAATTCCCGGAAAAAAAATTCCTTTTTTTCCTCAAATCCCAAATTTTTTTTAACCCTTTCCTTCCTTCCTTTTCCAACCCCCAAAATTCCTGGAAAAAAAAATTCCTTTTTTTCCTCAAATCCCAAATTTTTTTGTGTGTTTTTAACCCTTTCCTTCCTTCCCTCCCAACCCCCAAAATTCCAGGAAAAAATTCCCTTTTTTTCCTCAAATCCCAAATTTTTTTTGTGTGTTTTTAACCCTTTCCTTCCCCTTTTGTTCCAGAAGTTCAGACAAAGAAAATCCGGAAGGTTCCTCCGGGTTTGCCGTCCTCCGTAAGTACCGCCAATTCCATCGGAATGAGAAAATTTGGGAATGTTCAGCTCCGGAATTTCGGGAATATCCAATCCCAGGGGGTTTTTTTTGGGTTTTTTTTCCAGGAATTTTTTCCCGGTTTTTTTTGGGTTTTTTTTTGGGATTTTATTCCCAAATAAATATTATTTCCTGGGAATATTAAATTCCCAGGAAAAAAAAAAAGAATCCAAGGATTTCGCTTCCCGGAGCTTGGGAATTTCTCGTTAATTCCCTAATTAAAAAAAAAAAAGTCAATCCTCATTTGCATATCTGATTATCGATCTGGGCCTCATTTGCATACGGAGATCCCCGATCGATCCCTGGGGAATTTTTTCGGCTTTTCCCGGAGAAAAATCTGTGGGAATTAGCGGTAATTAAGGGCTAATAGCGGTAATTAATTAATAGGGAAGAGATAAGGAATTAATATCGGGAGAGGGACACGGATTCCTGGGAAAAATCCTCGGGAATTTGGCAGCGGGAAAATAAAAAAGCCGGGAACGGAACTAATTCCCGGATTTTCCTCGTTAATGACGGATTGCTAATTAATGGAATGTAATTAAGCGGAGAGGGAAATCGCCGGAATGCCGCGGGGGGGGGTCGTTAAATCCGGGGAATTCCCGTTTTTCCGACGGGGAAAATTCCGGGAATTCCCGAGGGAAAACTGGGAAGTTCCTTCGAAGGGAAATTGGGAATTTCGGGATTGGGGCTGGAAATCCCAGGAAATTTTCCCAGGGTTTTGTGGGAATTTCCGGGTTATTCCCGGATATTTCAATCCTTTCTCCTCCAAAATTCCCGGTTTTTTTTGGGAATTAGGGAATGAGAATCCCTCTCCTGACGGAAGAGCTCGAACATTCCCGGATTCCGCCGGAAATTCGGGAATTGCGGCTGGAAATGAAAAGATTCGGGGATTTTTTTTCCTTCCTGGATCCCAGGAATTTGGGATTTCCTTGGGAATGGTGGGAATATTCCCGGGATTTCTGGGATTCGAGCCGGGAATCCCAGGAAAACGGGCGGGAAAAACTCGGAAAAATCCCGGGAATTCCGACAAAAACCGTCGGAATCAACGGCCGGGAAAAGGGAGGAGCCGCTTTTTTCCGGGATTTTCCTGAGAAATTGAGAATTCCCAAGAAATCAGCTTCCGGAATTTTTTCCCGGGATTTGGTTTATCCGGGACAGAACCCCCAAAAAATTCCCAAGGTTTTGGGAATTCCGGGAGATTCCCGGGGATGTTTTTTGAGGGAATTCTTGGAATTGTGGCTCGGTGGGAATTCTTTGGGATGAGGGAGGGGTGGGGGAGATTCCCCAGGAATTGGGATCCGTATGAAATTCCATTCCCGGTTTTCCGGAATCCGTCGGCTCCGTTTTCCTTCGGGAATTCTGCTGAGATTCCCGAGGGGAAATTCCAGGATTTTCTTTATTCCCGTCGGGATTTTGTTCCCGGGGGATTTGGGACGGGAACGGCTCCGGAGATCCCGGATTCCCCAGGGAGCGGGAATAAAACCGGGATTTGGGAAAAAAAATGGGAATAAAACCAGGATCTGGGAGCAGAACCAGGAATAAAACCAGGATTTGGGAATAAAACCGGGATTTGGGAATAGAACTGAGAATAGAACCGGGATTTGGGAATAGAACCGGGAATAAAACCAGGATTTGGGAAAAAAACCAGGAAAAACCCGGGATTTAGGAAAAAAAACGGGAATAGAACCGGGATTTGGGAAAAGAACTGGGAATAAAACCGGGATTTAGGGAAAAACCGGGAATAAAACTGGGATTTGGGAAAAAAAACGGGAATAGAACTGGGATTTGGGGAAAGAACCGGGAGCAGAACTGGGATTTGGGAATAGAACCAGGATTTGGGAAAAGAACCGGGAATAAAACCGGGATTGGGAAAAAAAATGGGAATAAAACTGGGATTTAGGGAAAAACCGGGAATAAAACCGGGATTTGGGAATAGAACCAGGAATAGAACCGGGATTTGGGAATAGAACCGGGATTGGGAAAAAAAATGGGAATAAAACCAGGATTTAGGAAAAGAACCAGGAATAAAACCAGGATTGGGAAAAGAATTGGGAATAGAACCAGGATTTGGGAATAAAACTGGGATTTGGGAGCAGAACTGGGAATAAAAATGGATTGGGAAAAAACAAACGGGAATAGAAGCGGGATTTGGGAAAAAAAATGGGAATAAAACCAGGATTTGGGAAAAGAACTGGGATTTGGGAGCAGAATTGGGAAAAGAACCGGGATTTGGGAAAAGAATCGGGAATAAAACCGGGATTTGGGAATAAAACCGGGATTTGGGAAAATAATCGGGAATAGAACCGGGATTTGGGAATAAAACCAGGATTTGGGAATAGAACTGGGAATAGAACCGGGATTTGGGAATAAAACCGGGATTTGAACTGGGATTGGGAGCGGGCAGCCGGAGCTGCTCCTGTTCCCAGTTTCCATTCCCAGTCTCCATTCCCAGTTTCCATCTCATTCCCAGTCTCCATCCCACTCCCATTCCCATTCCCAGTTTCCCATTCCCATTCCCAGTTTCCCATTCCCAGTCTCCCTTTCCCCCTCTCCATTCCCATCCCCATCCTCATTCCCATTCCCATTCCCAATTTCTCATTCCCAGTTTCCCATTCCCATCTCCATTTCCCCCCATCCCCATTCCCAGTTTCCCATTCCCAGTTTCCCATTCCCAGTTTCCCATTCCCAGTTTCCTTTCCCCTCTCCATTCCCAAATCTCTCCTCCCGCTCTCTCCCGGCTCCGTTTGGGATTCTCCGGGGATATTTTTTTTTTCCGGAAAACTCAACTCTCTTTTCCCTCCTGACCCCGGAGCATCTGTTCGGAAAATTCATTCCCTTTTTTTTCCCTTCCCAATTCCCATTCCCAATTCCCATTCCCCATTCCCATTCCCAGTCTCCCGTTCCCACTCTCCCATTCCCAGTTTCCCATTCCCAGTTTCCATTCCCGGTCTCCATTCCCAGTTTCCATCTCATTCCCAGTCTCCATCTCATTCCCATTCCCAGTTTCCCACTCTCCCATCCCCATTCCCAGTTTCCCATTCCCAGTCTCCGTTCCCATTCCCAGTTTCCCATTCCCATTCCCATTCCCACTCTCCCATTCCCAGTTTCCCATTCCCAGTTTGTTTCCTATTCCCAATTTCCCATTCCCAATTTCCCATTCCCAATTTCCTATTCCCATCCCCATCCTCATTCCCATCCCCATTCCCATTCCCAGTTTCCCATTCCCAGTTTGTTTCCTATTCCCATTCTCCATTTCCCCCCTCTCCAATTCCCATTTTCCCACTCTCCCATTCCCAGTTTCCCATTCCCAGTTTTCCATTCCCAGTTTCCCATTCCCATCCCCATTCCCATCCTCATCGTCATTCCCATTCCCATTTCTCATTCCCATTCCCACTCTCCCATTCCCAGTTTCCCATTCCCATCCCCATCCTCATTCCCATTCCCAGTTTCTCATTCCCATTCCCGTCTCCATTTCCCCCCTTTCCCATTCCCAGTTTCCCACTCTCCCATTCCCAGTTTCCCTTTCCCCTTCTTCATTCCCATCCCCATTCCCAGTTTCCCATTCCCAGTTTTCCATTCCCAGTCTCTGTTCCCATTCCCAGTTTCCCACTCTCCCATCCCCATTCCCAGTTTCCCATTCCCATCCCCATTCCCATTCCCAGTTTCCCATTCCCAGTTTGTTTCCTATTCCCATTCCCATCTCCATTTTCCCCCCTCTCCAATTCCCACTCTCCCATTCCCAGTTTCCCATTCCCAGTTTTCCATTCCCAGTTTCTCATTCCCATTCTCATTCCCATTCCCAGTTTCCCATCCCCATTCCCACTCTCCCATTCCCAGTTTTCCATTCCCATCCCCATTTTCCCCCTTTCCCATCCCCATCCTCATTCCCATTCCCAGTTTCTTATTCCCAGTTTCCCATCCCCATTTTCCTGTTCCCCCATTCCCATTCCCACTCTCCCATTCCCAGTTTCCCATTCCCAGTTTCCCTTTCCCCCTCTCCATTCCCATTCCCAGTTTCCCATTCCCAGTCTCCGTTCCCAGTTTCCCATTCCCAGTTTCCCATTCCCAGTTTCCCTTTCCCCTCTCCATTCCCAAATCTCTCCTCCCGCTCTCTCCCGGCTCCGTTTGGGATTCTCCGGGGATATTTTTTTTTTCCGGAAAACTCAACTCTCTTCCCTCCTGACCCCGGAGCATCTGTTCGGAAAATTCATTCCCTTTTTTTTTCCCTTCCCGATATTCCGTTGGCAGCGGGAAGTGTGAACGGCGCCCGGATCCGCCGCCTGCTATTTCGGGATATTTACGCTCACCTCTCTCTTCCCGAGGGGGGAAAAGCGTGCCGGGAGTTTATTCCCGGGAAAAACAGATTGCCCGGCCCATGTGATTCCCGGGACGGTGAAAAGAACAAATCCCGGGAAACGGCGCCGCTCCCAAAACCCGGAATCGCCGCTTCCCGTCCCCCGCTTCCGGCGCCAGACGGAATTCCCGGAGGTTTTCCCGTCGGGAATGGGAGAGGGGAGGGGGATCACGGCGGGAATGGGATCGGGAATTCCGGGAAAGGGTTGGATTGGGATCAGAAATCCTGGGAATGGATCGGGATCGGAGATTCTGGGAATAGATCGGGATCGGAAATCCCGGGAATGGATTGGGATCAGAAATCTCGGGAAAGGATTGGATTGGGATCGGAAATCCTGGGAATGGATCAGGATTGGAGATTCCGGGAATGGATCGGGATCAGAAATCCCAGGAATGGATTGGGATCAGAGATTCCAGGAATGGATCGGGATCAGAAATCCCTGGAGTGGATTGGGATTGGGATCGGAGATTCCAGGAATGGATCGGGATCGGAGATTCCGGGAATGGATCGGGATCAGAAATCCCGGAAATGGATTGGGATTGGGATCGGAGATTCCAGGAATGGATCGGGATCAGAAATCCCTGGAGTGGATTGGATCGGGATCAGAAATCCTGGGAATGGATTGGAAACGGAGATTCTGGGAATGGATTGGGATTGCAATCGCAAATTCCTGGAATGGATTGGGATTGGGATCGGAGATTCCGGGAATGCATTGGGATTGGGATCAGAAATCCTGGGAATGGTTTGGATTGGTATTGGAGATTCCGGGAATGGATTGGGATTGGGATCGGAAATTCCTGGAATGGATTGGGATTGGGATCGGAGATTCCGGGAAAGGATCGGAATCGGAGATCCTGGGAATGGATTGGAAACGGAGATTCTGGGAATGGTTTGGGATTGGGATCGGAGATTTTGGGAATGGCTTGGATTGGGATCAGAGATTCCGGGAAAGGATCGGGATCGGAGATTCTGGGAATGGATTGGGATCGGAAATTCCTGGAATGGATTGGGATCAGAAATCCTGGGAATGGTTTGGATCGGGATCAGAGATCCCGGGAATGGATTTGGATTGGGATCAGAAATCCCTGGAATGGATCGGGATCAGAAATCCCTGGAGTGGCTGGGATTGGGATCGGAGATCCCGGGAATGGATTGGGATCAGAAATCCTGGGAATGGTTTGGATCGGGATCGGAGATTCTGGGAATGGATCGGGATTGGAAATCCCGGGAATGGATTGGATTGGGATCGGAGATTCCAGGAATGGATCGGGATCAGAAATCCCTGGAGTGGATTAGAAACGGAGATTCTGGGAATGGTTTGGGATTGGGATCAGAAATCCCGGGAATGGGATCGGGATCGGAAATCCTGGGAATGGATTTGGATTGGAGATCCCAGGAAAGGATTGGGATCAGAAATCCCAGGAATGGATTGGGATCGGAGATTTTGGGAATGGATCAGGATCAGAGATCCTGGGAATGGATTTGGATTGGGATCAGAAATCCCTGGAATGGCTTGGATCGGGATCGGAGATTTTGGGAATGGATTGGAATCGGAAATCCTGGGAATGGTTTGGATTGGGATCAGAGATTTTGGGAATGGATTGGATTGGGATCGGAAATCCTGGGAATGGATTTGGATCGGAGATCCCAGGAATGGATTGGGATCAGAAATCCTGGGAATGGTTTGGATTGGGATCGGAAATCCTGGGAATGGATTGGGATCGGGATCAGAAATCCCGGGAATGGTTTGGGATCAGAAATCCCTGGAGTGGCTGGGATTGGGATCGGAGATTTTGGGAATGGTTTGGATTGGGATCAGAAATCCTGGGAATGGATTTGGATCGGGATCAGAGATCCCGGGAAAGGATTGGGATTGGGATCAGAAATTCCTGGAATGGATTTGGATCGGGATCAGAGATTTTGGGAATGGATCGGGATCGGAAATCCTGGGAATGGTTTGGGATCGGAGATCCCGGGAATGGAGTGGGATCAGAGATCCCGGGAATGGCTTGGATTGGGATCGGAAATCCTGGGAATGGATTGGGATCAGAGATTTTGGGAATGGTTTGGATCAGGATCAGAAATCCCTGGAATGGATTGGATCAGGATCGGAGATCCCGGGAATGGATCGGGATCAGAAATCCCAGGAATGGATTGGGATCAGAGATCCTGGAGTGGATTGGATCGGGATCGGAGATTTTGGGAATAGTTTGGATCGGGATCAGAAATTTCTGGATTGGATCGGGATCAGAAATCCTGGGAATGGATTGGGATTGGGATCAGAAATCCTGGGAATGGATCGGGATCAGAAATCCCGGGAATGGGATCGGAGATTTTGGGAATGGTGAAAGGAAGGAAAAGGAAATCAGGAAATAAAGAAGGAAATCAAGGAGGAAATTAAGGAAATAAAAGGGAAATGAAGGAAAAAGGATGGAAATTAGGGAAATTAAAAGGAAATTAAGGAAATTAAGGAAATAAAAAGGAAATTAAGAAAATAAGTAAATTAAGGAAATAAAAAGGAAATTAAAAGGTAATAAAAAGGAAATTAAGGAAATAAAGGAAGAAATTAAGGAAATAGGAAGGAAATTAAGGAATTAATAAGGATTAATGAATTAATAAGGAAATTAAGGAATTAGTAAAGAAATTAGGGAAATAAAAAGGAAATAAAAAGGAAATTAAGGAAATAAAAAGGAAATTAATTAAAATAAAAAGGAAATTAAGGAAATAAAAGGGAAATGAAGGAAATAAAAGGGAAATTAAGGAAATAAAAAGGAAATTAAGGAAATAAAGAAGGAAATTAAGGAAATAAAAAGGAAATTAAAAGGAAATAAAAGGAAATGAAGGAAAAATATGGAAATTAATGAAATAAAAAGGAAATTAAGGAAATAAAAAGGAAATTAATGAAATAAAAATGCAATTAAGGAATAAAGATGGAAATGAAGGAAATAAAGGCATTTTTTGGCCTCTCCCGGTTTTTCCCACTTTTCCAGAAGCTTCCCTGAAATCCCCACCCCCCTCCGGATTCCCGGGAATGGCGGAGGCTCCGGAATGGAGCCGCCATCCCTAAAAAACCACCGGAATTCCCGTCCCGGAACCGGGATAACGAATTCCCATCGAGATTCCCGATTTTTTTTTTATTTTCCATGGAATATTTGGGATCTTTCTCCCGGAATCCGCAGGTTTTTTTTTTTTATTCCCAAAAAAACTTCCCTGTTTTTTTTTTTATTTTATTGGGAATGTTGCGGTTTTTTTTTCCGAGGGGAAAAAAAAAAAATAAATTTGGAGAATCACCATAAGGGCTTCTTTGCATTTTTAATTTAGTAACTAACATATGAATACATTTGCATATTAATGAGTTGCAGATGAAATCATGCATACATAATTGCCTCCTCACTGTGTTTAATGTTCGTCAAATTAAAAAAAAAAAAAAAAAACTCCAGCTCGGTTTTGATGGATAGAACAAAAAAAAAAAAAAAAAGGGGGGGAAAAAATTCCGATTCCAGCGGGAAGAGGAGGAGGAAGAGCGGGAATTCTCATCCCGGATCCGGCGCCAAAAAATTCCATGGAAAAAGGAGCTCCTTTCCCATTTTTTTTTTCCTCGGATTTGTGTTTTCCACAGAGCCGTTTTTGTTTTTTTTCCCCCCTATTCATAATCATTAACGCATCTGCTAATTATCCCGGCATATGTCGTTTAACCCCTTCCCCGCCGCGGCCCATCCCGAGGTTTTTTCCCGGAATTCCGAGGGTTTTTTAGGGAATTGTGTCGTTTTCCTGGGTGAGAATCCCGGAATTATCCCGGGAATTGTTTGGGATGGGATTTGTGGCTTCGTCTTCCTCACCCTCGGGGCATTCCCGGTGTTTTTGAAGCTCCGGGAAAACGGGGACGAGGCGGAAAAATCCCGGAATTCCGAGGGTTTTTAGGGAATTGTGTCGTGTCCCTCCGGTGAGAATCCCAAAATTATCCCGGGAATTGTTTGGGATGGGATTTGTGGCTTCGTCTTCCTCACCCTCGGGGCGTTCCCAGTGTTTTTAAAGCTCTGGGAAAAGGGGGATGAGGAGGAAAAATCCCGGAATTCCGCAGGGATCCGGAATGTTCGGCTCCGGGTCTGTTCGGGGAGGGATTTTTTTTTTTTTGGGAATTTTTGAGGAGAAATTTGGGAACGCTGCTGGAAAATCCTGGGATTTCTCTCGGGGTTTCCCTTCGCTGTTTTTCCAAGGAAAAATTTCCCGGGAATTCCGGCTTCAGCCACCCCTTAAATCCCTTTTTTCCGGAATTCCCGGGATTTGCGGAAAAACGGGATCGGCCGAGGCTCCTTCTCCTTCATCCCCGGAATTTTGGGAATTTTGGGAATTCCGGGAGCTCGGGGATGGGGAAAAACGGCTCCTCCTTCCCTCCGGAATGTTCGGGAATTTCGGGAGAAATCCCGAATATTCCCAAGGAAATGGCGGATCCCGATGGAATTCCGGCTTTTCGGGCTCTTCCCTCGGGAATTTGGGAATTTTTGGGAATTTTTGGGGTAATTCCATTCCTTATCCCGTAATGGAATTCCCATGGAAAATTTTAATTTTTTTTAATTTTATTTTTTAATAATTTTATTCTTTTTTTAATTTTTTTTTTTTTATTTCATTTTTTAATAATTTTATTTTTTTAAATTTTATTTTTTTTAATTTTCTATTTTTTCATTTTGTATTTTTTAGTTTTATTTTTTTTTTTAATTTTATTTTTTTATTTTTTTATTTTTTATATTTTTTAATTTTACATTTTTTAATTTTATATTTCTTAATTTTATTCTTTTAATTTTATTTTTTTTTCCCATGTTTTTATTTCCCTTTTTTATTTTTATTTTCTGGGATATTTTAGGCACAAATCAGGAATTTTTAAGGATCGTTCCAGGCTGATTTTAGGGATGATTTAAAGCAGTTTTATCCCAGTTTTTGGGATTAAAATCTCCATTTTTGGGGCAGATAAAAGGTTAAAAATCTCCATTTTTGGGGGCAGTTAAAAGGTTAAAAATCTCCAATTTTGGGGCAGTTAAAAGGTTAAAAATGTCGATTTTTGAGGCAGTTTTAACGCAGTTTTATTTGAATCCATAGGATTAAAAATCTCCATTTTTGGGGCTGTTTTGGGGCAGTTTTGGGGCTTTTAAAGGATTAAAAATCTCCATTTTTAGGGCTGTTTTTGGCCAGTTTTATTTGAATCCATAGGATTAAAAATCTCGATTTTTGGGGCAGTTAAAAAGTTAAAAATCTCGATTTTTGGGGCTGTTTTAAGGGAGTTAAAAGGTTAAAAAATCTCAATTTTTAGGGCTGTTTTAAGGCAGTTTTGGGGCAGTTAAAAGGTTAAAAAATCTGGATTTTTGGGGCTGTTTTGGGCTGTTTTATTGCAATTCCCAGGGGTTAAAAATCTCGATTTTGGGGCTGTTTTGGGGCTGTTTTAAGGCAGTTAAAAGGTAAAAAAAATCTCGATTTTTGGCGCTGCTAAAAGGTTAAAAATCTCCATTTTTGGGGCTGTTTTGGGCTGTTTTATTGCAATTCCCAGGGGTTAAAATCTCGATTTTTGGGGCTGTTTTGGGGCAGTTAAAAGGTTTAAAATCTCCATTTTTGGGGCTGTTTTCGGGCAGTTAAAAGGTTAAAAATCTCAATTTTTGAGGCTTTTTTAAGGCAGATAAAAGGTTAAAAATCTCAATTTTTGGGGCTGTTTTAAGGCAGTTTTATTTGAATCCATAGAATTAAAAATCTCCATTTTTGGGGCTATTTTGGGGCAGCTTTTGGGCAGTTAAAAGGTAAAAAAAATCTCGATTTTTGGGGCTGCTAAAAGGTTAAAAATCTCGATTTTTGGGGCTGTTTTGGGGCAGTTAAAGGGTTAAAAATCTCCATTTTTGGGGCTGTTTTGAGGCTGTTTTAGGGCAGTTAAAAGGTTAAAAAATCTCCATTTTTGGGGCTGTTTTGGGCTGTTTTATTGCAATTCCCAGGGGTTTAAATCTCGATTTTTGGGGCTGTTTTCGGGCAGTTTAAAAGTTAAAAATCTTGATTTTTGGGGCTGTTTTAGGGCAATTAAAAGGTTAAAAATGTCGATTTTGGGGCTGTTTTAGGGCAGTTTTAGGGCAGTTAAAAGCTTAAAAAAATCTCGATTTTTGGGGCTGTTTTGGGGCAGTTAAAAGGTAAAAAAATCTGGATTTTTGGGGCTCTTTTAGGGCAGTTTTGGGGCAGTTAAATGGTTAAAAATCTCGATTTTTGGGGCTGTTTTGGGCAGTTTCAGGGCAGTTAAAAACCTCTATTTCTGGTGCAGTTTCATTTCAATCCCCAGGGTTAAAATCTCGATTTTTGGAGCTGTTTTGGGGCTGTTTTAGGGCAGTTAAAAGGTTAAAAATCTCGATTTTTGGGGCTGTTTTAGGGCAGTTTTGGGGCTGTTTTAGGGCACTTAAAAGGGTTTAAAATCTCGATTTTAGGGGCTGTTTTGGGGCTGTTTTAGGGCAGTTAAAAGCTTAAAAATCTCGATTTTTAGGGGCTGCTTTAGGGCAGTTAAAAGGGTTAAAAATCTCGATTTTTGGGGCTGTTTTAGGGCAGTTTTGGGGCAGTTAAAAGGTTAAAAAAATCTCTATTTTTAGGGCTGTTTTAGGGCAGTTAAAAGGTTAAAAATCTCGATTTTTGGGGCTGTTTTGGGGCAGTTTAAAGGGTTAAAAATCTCCATTTTTGGGGCTGTTTTAGGGCAGTTTTGGGGCAGTTTAAAGGCTAAAAAATCTCGATTTCTGGGGCTGTTTTAGGGCAGTTAAAGGGTTAAAAATCTCGATTTTTGGGGCTGTTTTAGGGCAGTTTTGGGGCTGTTAAAATCTTAAAAAATCTCCATTTTTTGGGCTGTTTTGGGGCAGTTAAAAGCTTAAAAAATCTCGATTTTTGGGTGCTGTTTTGGGGCAGTTAAAAATCTTGATTTTTAGGGGCTGTTTTGGGGCTGTTTTAGGGCAGTTAAAAGGTTAAAAATCTCGATTTTAGGGGCTCTTTTAGGGCAGTTCCAGGGCAGTTAAAGGGTTAAAAATCTTGATTTTTGGGGCTGTTTTAGGGCAGTTTTAAGGTTAAAATCTCAATTTTTGGGGCTGTTTTGGGGCTGTTTTAGGGCAGTTTTAGGGCAGTTTAAAGGGTTAAAAATCTCGATTTTTGGGGCTGTTTTAAGGCAGTTAAAAGCTTAAAAATCTGTATTTTTAGGGGCTGTTTTGAGGCTGTTTTAGGGCAGTTTAAAGGTTAAAAAAGCTCAATTTTTGGGGCTGTTTTGGGGCAGTTAAAAGGGTTAAAAATCGCGATTTAGGGGCTGTTTTGGGGCAGTTAAAAGGTTAAAAATCTCGAGTTTTAGGGGCTGTTTTGGGGCTGTTTTAGGGCAGTTTAAAAGGGTTAAAAATCTCGATTTTTGGGGCTGTTTTTGGGCTGTTTTAGGGCAGTTTAAAGGGTTTAAAAATCTCAATTTTTGGGGCTGTTTTAGGGGCAGTTTTGGGGGCAGTTTAAAGGTTAAAAAATCTCAATTTTTGGGGCTGTTTTGGGGGCAGTTTTGGGGCAGTTAAAGGGTTAAAAATCTCGATTTTAGGGGCTGTTTTGGGGCAGTTTTGGGCTGTTAAAAGGGTTAAAAATCTCGATTTTTGGGGCTGTTTTAGGGCATTTTTGGGGCAGTTTCGGGGCAAATCAAAACCTCGATTTCTGCTGCTCTTTCCTTTCAATCCCCACGTTCCAATCTCGCTTTCTGGGCCCGTTTTCCCTGTTCCAGGGCCGCTCCCGGCGCTTTTTTTGGGAATGCGGGGGGGCAGCAGCTGCGCACAAAGCTGGGAGCGAGCCAGGAGCGGGGCCAGATGGCGGCGGGGATGGGGATGGGGATGGTGGGGATGGGCACGGCCCCGCTCCTGCTCCTTCCCCTCCTCCCTTCATCTACCTCCCTCCTCCCCTGGCCTTTTCCCTTCTTGTATTTTCCCTTTTTACCTTCTTTTATTTTCCCTTTTTCCCTTCTTTTATTTTCCCTTTTCCCCTTCTTTTATTTTCCCTTCTTTCCTTCTTTTATTTTCCTTTTTCCTTCTTTTATTTTTTTTTCCCTCCTCCCTTTCCCTTCTTTGCTTCCTCCCTTCCTCCCTCCTCCCCTGGCCCTTTTCCCTTCTTTCCTTCTTTCATTTTCCCTTCTTTCCTTCTCCCTTTCCCTTCTTTTCTTCTCCCTTTCCCTTCCTCCCTCCTCCCTTGGCTTTTTCCCTTTTTTTCTTCTTTTATTTTCCCTTCTTTCCTTCTTTTCTTCTCCCTCCTCCCTTTGCCTTTTCCCTCCTTTCCTCCCTTTATTTTCCTTTATTTCCTTCTTTTCTTTTCCTTCCTCCCTCCTCCCTTGGCCTTTTCCCTTCTTTTATTTTCCCTTTTTGTTTTCTTTCTTTTCTTTTCTTTTCTTTTCTTTTCTTTCCTTTCCCTTTCCTTTCCTTTTCTTTTCTTTTCTTTTCTTTTCTTTTCTTTTCTTTTCTTTTCTTTTCTTTTCTTTTCTTTTCTTTTCTTTTCTTTTCTTTTCTTTTCTTTTCTTTTCTTTCTTTTCTTTTCTTTTCTTTTCTTTTCTTTTCTTTTCTTCTCCCTTCCTCCCTTCTCCCTTCTTTTCTTCTTTTCTTCTCCCTTGGCCTTTTCCCTTCTTTTATTTTCCCTTCTTCCTTTATTTTCCTTTCTTCCCTTCTTTTCTTCTCCCTTCACCTTCCTCCCATCTCCCCTGGCCTTTTTCCTTCTTTTCTTTTCCCTTTTTCCTTCTTTTCTTTCTTTTCCCTCCTCCCTTTTGCCCTCCTCCCTTCTCCTTTCCCTTCATTCCTTTCCCTTCTTTTCTTTTCCCTTCCTCCCTTCTCCCTTGGCCTTTTCCCTTTTCCCTTCTTTCCTTCTCCCTTTCCCTTTTCTTCTCCCTTCTCCTTTTGCTTTTTCCCTTCCTCCCTCCTCCCCTGGCCTTTTCCCTTCTTTTATTTTCCCTTTTTCCTTCTTTTCTTTTCCCTCCTCCCTTTCCCTTCCTCCCTCCTCCCCTTGGCCTTTTCACTTCTTTTATTTTCCCTTTTTCCTTCTTTTATTTTCCCTTTTTCCCTTCTTTTATTTTCCCTTTATTCCCTTCTTATATTTTCCCTTTTTTCCTTTCTTTTATTTTCCCTTTTTCCTTCTTTTCTTTTCTTTTCTTTTCTTTTCTTTCTTTTTCTTTTCTTTTCTTTTCTTTTCTTTTCTTTTCTTTTCTTTTCTTTTCTTTTCTTTTCTTTCTTTTCTTTTCTTTTCTTTTCTTTTCTTTTCTTTTCTTTTCTTTTCTTTTCTTTTCTTTTCTTTTCCTTTTCCTTTTCTTTTCCCTCTTCCTTTTGCCCTCCTCCCTTCTCCCTATCCCTTCATTCCTTTCCCTTCTTTTCTTTTCCCTTCCTCCCTCCTCCCTTGGCCTTTTCCCTTCTTTTATTTTCCCCTTTTCTTTTCCCTCCTCCCTTTCCCTTCTTTTCTTCTCCCTTCCTTCTCCTTCTTTTCTTCTCCTTGGCCTTTTCCCTTCTTTTATTTTCCCTTCTTCTTTTATTTTCCTTTCTTTCCTTCTTTTATTCCTCCCTCCCTCCTCCCTTGGCCTTTTCCCTTCTTTCCTTCTTTTATTTTTCCCTTCTCCTCCCTTCTCCCTTTCCCTTCTTTTATTTTCCTTTCTTTCCTTCTTCCCTTCTCCCTTTCCCTTTTCTCCCTTCCTTTTCTCTCCTCCTCCTCCCCTTTGCCTTTTCCCTTTTTCCTTCTTTTCTTCTCCCTTCTTTCCTTTTCTTTGTTTTCCCTTCTTTCCTTCTCCCTTTCCCTTTTCTTCTCCTTCTCCTTTTGCCTTTTCCCTTCCT
>CM063636.1:83125189-83234242 GCA_032357785.1 Periparus ater
AATTTTCTCCCTAAAAACCAGGGAATTTCTCCTAAAACCCGAGGAAAAGCAGCAAATCCAGGACTCTCCCAATCCCAAATCCCGGGATTTTGTGTTCCCGGGGAGTCCTTGGGATTTTCTCCTCCGGCTCCCGGAATTCCGGGATCTCGGCTTTTCCCGCTTGGATTTTCCAGCTTTTTTCGGCTCCGAGCTCGGGATCGGGCGCAGTGCCAAGCTCGGCTTCAAAATGGAGGCAGGAAGGAATCCATTTTCCAGGGATTCGGGATTCGGGATTCGCCTTTCCCCACCATCTGGAAGGGAAAAAATCCGGGAATAAAATCCATCCCGGAATTCCCTGAGCTCTGCTGGGAAGGGATTTGAGGCTGGAAAATCCCTGGATCCGGCTGATATTCCCAAAAAATCTGGGAATGAGGGGGATTGGGGCTGGAAATTCCCTGAATCCGGCTGATATTCCCAAAAAAATCACCTGAGGATAGGGAAAAAACCGGGAAGAGAAAAAATCTGGGAATGAAGGGGAATTGGGCTGGAAAATCCCTGGATCCGGCTGATATTCCCAAAAAATCTGGGAATGAAGGGATTTGGGGCTGGAAATTCCCTGAATCCCCAAAAAAATCATCTGAGGGTCAGAAAAAAACGGGAAGAGAAATAAATCTGGGAATGAGGGGAATTGGGCCTGGAAAATCCCTGAATCCGGCTGATATTCCAAAAAAAATCTGGGAATGAGGGGAATTGGGGCTGGAAATTCCCTGGATCCCAAAAAAAATTCACCCCAGGATGGGGAAAAACCGGGAAGGGAAAAAATCTGGGAATAAATCCATCCCGGAATTCCCTGAGCTCTGCTGGGAAGGGATTTGGGGCTGGAAAATCCCTGGATCCGGCTGATATTCCCAAAAAAATCTGGGAATGAGGGGGATTGGGGCTGGAAATTCCCTGAATCCCAAAAAAAATCACCCCAGGATGGGGAAAAACCGGGAAGAGAAAAAAAATCTGGGAATGAGGGGGATTGGGGCTGGAAATTCCCTGGATCCGGCTGATATTCCCAAAAAAAATCATCTGAGGGTCAGAAAAAACCTGGAAGAGAAAAAAATCTGGGAATGAGAGGAATTGGGGATGGAAATTCCCTTGAATCCCAAAAAAATTACCCCAGGATGGGGAAAAACCGGGAAGGGAAAAAAATCTGGGAATGAGGGGGATTGGGGCTGGAAATTCCCTGGATCCAGCTGATATTCCCAAAAAAATCACCTGAGGGTCAGAAAAAACCGGGAAGAGAAAAAAATCTGGGAATGAGGGGATTTGGGGCTGGAAATTCTCTGAATCCCAAAAATTCAACCCAGGATGGGGAAAAACCGGGAAGAGAAAAAAAATCTGGAATGAAGGGGAATTGGGGCTGGAAATTCCCTGAATCCCAAAAAAAATCATCTGAGGGTCAGAAAAAACCGGGAAGAGAAAAAATCTGGGAATGAGGGGGTTTAGGGCTGGAAATTCCCTGGATCCGGCTGATATTCCCCAAAAAATCTGGGAATGAGGGGGATTGGGGCTGGAAAATCCCTGGATCCCAAAAAAATTCACCCCAGGATGGGGAAAAACCGGGAAGAGAAAAAAATCTGGGAATGAGGGGGGATTGGGGCTGGAAATTCCCTAAATCTGGCTGATATTCCCAAAAAATCTGGGAATGAGGGGAATTGGGGATGGAAATTCCCTGAATCCCAAAAAAATTACCCCAGGGATGGGGAAAAACCGGGAAGGGAAAAAAATCTGGGAATGAGGGGGATTGGGGCTGGAAAATCCCTGGATCCGGCTGAAATTCCCAAAAAATCTGGGAATGAGGATTTGGGGCTGGAAATTCCCTGAATCCGGCCGATATTCCCAAAAAAACCACCCGAGGATCGGAAAAAACCGGGAATAAAATCTGGGAATAATTCCAAAGGAAGGAATTTTTCCCCCTGCTCTGCCTCAGCTTTTTTAGGGAATTCTCAGGAATTCCAATCCCGGATTTTTTTTGGGGGGGATTTCTGTGGAAAATCTGGGAATTTTTTTCCCATCGGAGGAGCCGGAGAATTCCGTAGGCTCCGATCCCAATATAAAAAAAAAGCCGGCATTGTTCCCTTTTCCTGTTTATTCCGGCGGCGGGGAAAAAAACATCTGCGGGATAATTGAATTCCCAGAAATTCGGGAGAAGAAATAAAAAAAAACACGGAAAAAAATCTTTATTTAAAGGAGCTGGAGGTCGGAATTTTCTGGGATAATTCCCAAAAAAATGGAGGAAAAAAAAGGGGAAAATTCCTGATTTTTTTCTTTTTATGGAATTTTTTTCCGTAGGTTTACGCTCCGTCCGCCAGCACCGCCGATTACAACCGGGATTCTCCGGGATATCCGTCCTCCAAAGCGGCTTCCAGCACTTTTCCCAGCTCCTTCTTCATGCAAGGTGAATCCCGAATTTTTTTTCCGGAATTTTTCCTCGGGAATCGAGCTCCGGAAAAAATCTGGGAATGTTGGAGGGTGGGGGGAGGGGAATCCGTGGATTTTTTTTTTGGGATTATGGGGGGGGGGGTTTGTTTTTCCAGGTGGGAATTCTGGGATGTCATTTTGGATCCGGGGGGGAAAATCAGGGAAAATTCCGGATTTCCTAAAAATTTGGGGAAAGTCTTCAGAAAAAGAGGGAATTTTTCCCTAAAAACTCTGGAAAATTCACTCTAAAAACTCTGGAAAATTGTCCCTAAAAAGAAGGAATTTTTCCCTAAAAAATGAGGGAATTTTTCCCTAAAAAATGCAGAATTTTCTCCCCAAAAGGAGGAGATTTTCCCTGAAACAGTGGGAACTTTCCCTAAAAAAATGAGGATTTTTTTTCCCTAAAAACTCTGGAAAATTGTCCCTAAAAATGAAGATGTTTTCCCCTAAAAAATCAGGAAAATTCACTCTAAAAACTCTGGAAAATTTGTCCTAAGAAGAAGGAATTTTTCCCTGAAAAGGAGGGAATTTGTCCCTTAAAAAACAAGGAATTTTTCCCCAGAAAACGAGGAATTTTCTCCTTAAAAGAAGGGAATTTTTCCCTAAAAAAGTGGGAATTTTTCCCTAAAAAATCAGGAAAATTCACTCTAAAAACTCTGGAAAATTGTCCCTAAAAAGAAGGAATTTTTCCCTAAAAAGAAGGAATTTTTCCAAAAAGTTCGGGAAAATTGTCCCTAAAAAGGAGGGAATTTTTCCCTAAAAAATGGGGAATTTTCCCTCTAAAAAGGAGGGAATTTTTCCCTAAAAAATGCTGGAAAATTGTCCCTAAAAAGGAGGAAATTTTCCCCTAAAAAATGAGGAACTTTTCCCTAAAAAAATGAGGAATTTTCCCCAAAAAACATGGAATTTTTTCCCTAAGAAGGATGGGATTTTTCCCTAAAAAATGAGGAATTTTTCCCCAGAAAAAATGAGGGAATTTTCTCCCTAAAAAGGAGGGAATTTTTCCCTAAAAATTCTGGGAAATTGTCCCTAAAAAGGAGGGAATTTTTCCCCAAAAAGGAGGGAATTTTTCCCTAAATACTCTGGAAAACTCTCCTTAAAATGGAGGAAATTTTTCCCTAAAACAGAGGGAATTTTTCCGTAAAAACACAGAATTTTTCCCTAAAAATGAGGAATTTTCCCCCAAAAATGCAGAATTTTTCCCCCCCAAAAGTGCGGAATTTTTCCCTAAAAAACGCAGAATTTTTCCCCCAGAAACACAGAATTTTTCCCTAAAAAATGCAGAATTTTTCCCCAAAAAACGCAGAATTTTTCCCTAAAAATGAGGGAATTTTTCCCCAAAAAAGAGGAATTTTCCCCAAAAACCAGAATTTTTCCCCAAAAAACACAGAATTTTTCCCCCCAAAAAATGCAGAATTTTTCCCCCCAAAAAATGCAGAATTTTTCCCCAAAATGCAGAATTTTTCCCCAAAAAATGAAGGAATTTTTCCCCAAAAAACGAGGAATTTTCCCTAAAAAATGCAGAATTTTTCCCCTAAAAATGAGGAATTTTCCCCAAAAAATGAGGGAATTTTTCCCCAAAAAATGCAGAATTTTTCTCCAAAAAATGCAGAATTTTTCCCCCCAAAAGTGCAGAATTTTTCCCTAGAAAATGAGGGAATTTTTCCCCAAAAAGACGCAGAATTTTCCCCAAAAAACGCAGAATTTTTCCCTAAAAATGAGGGAATTTTTCCCTAAAAAACACAGAATTTTTCCCCAAAAAATGCAGAATTTTTCCCTAAAAAACGCAGAATTTTTCCCCCAAAAACGCAGAATTTTTCCCCCCAAAAATGCAGAATTTTTCCCCAAAAAACGCAGAATTTTTCCCAAAAAAATGAGGGAATTTTTCTCCAAAAAATGAGCAGAATTTTTCCCTAAAAAATGAGGGAATTTTTCCCCAAAAAACGAGGAATTTTCCCTAAAAAATGCAGAATTTTTCCCCGAAAAGTGAGGAATTTTCCCCAAAAAATGAAGGAATTTTTCCCCAAAAAATGCAGAATTTTTCCCCAAAAAATGCAGAATTTTTCCCCCAAAAAGTGCAGAATTTTTCCCTAAAAAATGAGGGAATTTTCCCCAAAAAACACAGAATTTTTCCCTAAAAAAGCCGGAATTTTCCCCTAAGGAAGGAGGGATTGGGACGGGCTGGGAATTTGTTTTTTTTTCCCGGAATTCCGGGGTTAATTCCCGTTTTTCCCGCTTTTCCCTGCAGATGGGCACCACGGCAGCGACCCCTGGAGCTCTTCCAGCGGGATGAGCCAGGGCGGATACGGCGGAATGTTGGGAAACTCTTCCCACATTTCCCAGTCCGGCAGCTACTGCAGCCTGCACCCCCCACGAGCGCCTGGTGAGCCGCAGAATCCCGGGAATTCCGGGAATTCCGGGAATTCCGGGAGTCCTCGGTGGTCCTGGGAGTCCTCGGAATTCCTGGGAATTCTCGGTGTTCCCGAAAATCCCAGCATTCCCGATTTTCCTGCACGGTGTTCCTGGGAATCCTGGGAATTCTGGGAGTCCTCGGTGGTCCTGGGAGTCCTCGGAATTCCTGGGAATTCTGGGTTTTCCTGGGAATTCTGGGTGTTCCTGGGAGTCCTCGGAATCCTCGGTGTCCCTGGGAATTCCTGGAAGTCCTCGGTGTTCCCTGAAATCCCAACATTCCCGATTTTCCTGCACGGTGTTCCTGGGAATCCTGGGAATTCCTGGGAATTCTGGGAATTCTGGGAATTCTGGGAGTCCTCGGTGGTCCTGGGAATTCCTGGGAATTCTCGGTGCTCCCTAAAATCCCAAAATTCCATCCCAGCATTCCCAGTTTTCCTGCACAACATTCCCAGGAAACCTCAGCATTCCTTAAAATTCCTGGAACTCCCGGAATTCCCGGGTTGTTCCCGGCTGACTCTGGCCGTTATTCCCGTTTTTCCTGCTCAACATTCCCAGAAAATCCTTGTCCTTCCCCTCCCAGCATTCCCAGTTTTCCCTCACAGTTTTCCCAGGAAAACCTCGGCATTCCCATCCCAGAATTCCCAATTTTCCCGCTCAACATTCCCAGGAAACCTTGGGATTCCTTAAAATTCCAGCATTCCCAATTTTCCTGCTCAATATTCCCACAAAACTCCAACATTCCCATCCCAGAATTCCCAATTTTCCCGCTCAATGTTCCCAGAAAACCTCGGGATTCCTTGAAATCCCCGGAATTCCGGTTGTTCCCGGCTCATTCCGGCCGTTATTCCCGTTTTTCCTGCTCAACATTCCCAGAAAACCTCGGGATTCCCTTCCCAGCATTCCCAAATCCCCGAATCCGGAAGGTTCCGTGCGGGGGACGATTCCCATTCCCGGAATTCCCGGAATTCCCGGAATTCCCGGCTGATTTCAGCTGTTAATCCCGTTTTTTCCCCACTCAACATTCCCAGAAAACCTCGGAATTCCTTAAAATCCCCGGAATTCCGGTTGTTCCCGGCTCATTCCGGCCGTTATTCCCGTTTTCCCTGCTCATCATTCCCAGGAAATCTTGGGACTCCCTAAAATCCCAGCATTCCCACTTTCCTGCTCAACATTCCCAGAAAACCTCGGAATTCCCCTCCCAGCATTCCCCAAATCCCTGAATCCGGAAGGTTCCGTGCCGGGGACGATTCCCATTCCCGGAATTCCTGGAATTCCCGGAATTCCCGGCTGATTTCAGCTGTTAATCCCGTTTTTCCCACTCAACATTCCCAGAAAACCTCGGCATTCCTTAAAATCCCAGCATTCCCAATTTTCCCTGCTCAACATTCCCAGAAAACCTCGGGATTCCCCTCCCAGCATTCCAGTTTTCCCTCACAGTTTTCCCAGGAAAACCTCGGCATTCCCATCCCAGAATTCCCAATTTTCCCGCTCAACATTCCCAGAAAACCTTGGGATTCCCCTCCCAGCATTCCCCAAATCCCCGAATCCGGAAGGTTCCGTGCGGGGGATGATTCCCATTCCCGGAATTCCTGGAATTCCCGGAATTCCCGGCTGATTTCAGCTGTTAATCCCGTTTTTCCCACTCAACATTCCCAGAAAACCTCGGCATTCCTTAAAATCCCAGCATTCCCAATCTTCCCTGCTCAATATTCCCAGAAAACTCCAACATTCCCATCCCAGCATTCCCAATTTTCCTGCACAGCATTCCCAGAAAACCTCAGAATTCCTTAAAATCCCTGGAATTCCGTTTGTTCCCAGCTCATTCTGGCCGTTATTCCCGTTTTTCCAGCTCAACATTCCCAGAAAATCCTTGTCCTTCCCCTCCCAGCATTCCCAGCTTTCCCACACAGTTTTCCCAGGAAAACCTCAGCATTCCCACTTTCCCCGCTCAACATTCCCAGAAAACCTCGGGATTCCTGGAATTCCCGGAATTTCGGTTGTTCCCCGGCTCATTCCGGCCGTTATTCCCGTTTTCCCTGCTCAACATTCCCAGGAAAACCTCGGCATTCCCCTCCCAGCATTCCCCAAATTCCGGAAATCTCCCCATTCCCTGGAATCCCCGGAATTCCCGGAATTCCCGGCTGATTCCGGTGTTTTTTTCCCGTTTTTCCAGAGCTACCCCTCGCACTCCTCGGCCGAGCTGGGCTCCGCTCTGCCCCCGATGTCGTCGTTTCACCGCGGTTCCGGAAACTTCGCAGCCTCCTCCTGCACCCCCCCGGCCAACGGCGCCGAGCCCGGCATGGGTGAGTCACGATCCCGGGAAAACAACGGGGGAAAAACGGGAAAACAACGGGAAAAAAATGGGAAAATCCCGGGAAAACACCGGGAAAACAATGGGAAAACAACGGGAAAACGACGGGAAAATCCCGGGAAAACAACGGGGGAAACAACGGGGAAACAACGGGAAAAAAATGGGAAAATCCCGGGAAAACCCCGGAAAAAACCCGGGAAAAACCTAAAAAAAAACCCCTGGGAAAATCCTGGGAAAATTCTGGAAAAATACCGGGAAAATCCTGGGAAAAACCCCAGGAAAATCCAAAAAAAACCCCCGGGAAAACCCCAGAAAAATCCCGGAAAAAACCTGGGAAAATACCGGGAAAAAAGACAGAAAAATCCTGGGAAAACAAGAGGAAAATACTGGGAAAAACCTGGGAAAAAACATGGAAAAATCCCAGGAAAGACCCCGAGAAAACCCCAGGAAAATCCTGGAAAAATCCCAAAAAAAAACCCTAGAAAAACCCTGAGAAAATCCCGGGAAAAACCCCAGGAAAATCCCAGAAAATCCAAAAAAAACCCTGGGAAAAACCAGGAAAAAATGGAAAAATACTGGGAAAGTACCAGGAAAATCATGGAGAAATCATGGGAAAAAAACAGGGAAAAAGCAGGGAAAAGATCCCGGGAAAATCCTGGAAAATCCCCGGGAGAACCTTGGGAAAATCCCAAGAAAAATCCCGAAAAAAAACCCCTGGGAAAAACCCAAAAAGTTCCCAGGAAAATCCCAAAAAAAACCCCTGGAAAAACCCTGAAAAAAAACCCTGGAAAAATCCTGGGGAAATCCCTGGAAAATCCAAAAAAAACCCGGGAAAAAAACGGAAAAACACCGGGAAAATCCTGGGAAAGCACCAGGAAAACACCAGGAAAAAAAACCAGGAAAAACCTGGGAAAACAACGAGAAAACACCGGGAAAAACCTGGGGAAATTCCGGGAAAAAACACAGAAAAATCCCGGGAAAAAACCTGGGAAAAATCCTGGAAAGTCCTGGGAAAACCCCAGAAAAAAGCCAGAAAGAACCCGGAAAAATCCCAGGAAAACACTGGGAAAAAACCTGGGAAAATCCAAAAAAAAAACGCAGGGAAAATCCCAAAAAACCTCTGGAAAAATCCTGGGAAAAACCCGGGAAAAAACAGAAAAACCTGGGAAAATTCTGGGAAAAATCCCAGGAAAACCCCGGGAAAATCCCCAAAAGAACCCCAGGAAAAACCCGGGAAAATCTTGGAAAAAACCTGGGAAAATACTGGAAAAAACCCGAGACAAACTTGGGAAAATCCCAAAAAAAACCTGGAAAAAACCCCAGGAAAACCCCGGGAAAATCACGGAAAAACACTGGAAAAAACGTGGAAAAGTCCCAGGAAAATCCTGAGAAAATCCAAAAAAAAAAACCCCAAAGAAACCCTGGGAAAAACCCCAGGAAAGTCCCGGAAAAACCCGGGAAAATCCCTGGGAAAATCCTGGAAAATCCCAGAAAAATCCGGGAAAAATCCCTGGAAAAAACCCTGGGAAAAGCCTGGAATTCCCCCTCCATCCCTCACTTTTCCCAGGAATTTTCCCATCCCAAGGCAGGAATTCCATGGAATTTTCCAGAATTCCCGTTTTTCCTCTTTTTTTCCCGGATTTTCCACTCCAGACCCCTCCTTTCCCTCTGGAATTCCGGGAATTTTCCCATCCCGAGGTCAGGAATTCCATGGAATTTCCCCAAATTCCGGTTTTTTCCCATCCCAAATCCTTCCTTTCCCTCCGGAATTCCGAGAATTCCAAGAAAAAAACCCGGATCAGCTCCAAACCTTCCCTGAATTTGCTTTTCCCGGGAATTTTCCAAGCGGGAAAAAACACCCCGGGAAAAAAAAAAAAAAAAAACGGGAAAAGGAATTCCGGGAACGATTCCCGGTCGGAATTTTGGGAATTTTCACCTGGAATTTTTTTCCTTTGCAGCCAATCGAGGCAGCGGAGCCGCCGGAAGTTCTCAGACCGGAGACGCGCTGGGAAAAGCTCTCGCTTCCGTAAGGAATTTTTTTCCATGGGAATTCCGGGAATTTTTTGGGGTTTGAGTTTTTTTTTGGGATTATTTGGGATTTGGGAAGTTGGGAAAAAAAAATTCCAGCGGGGAATTTTTGGGAATGTTGGATTTTAGGGAGAAAGGGTCGGAGCAACGGAATTCCGGCGGAATTTCCTGGAATTTGGCTCCTTTTCCTGGATTTTGAAATCCCGGGATTTTCCTGCCTTGGGATAACAGGAGACGGAGAAATTCCAGGATTTTCCTGCCTTGGAATAATGGAAAAAATCCTGGAATTTTCCTGCCTTGGAATAATGGAAAAATCCTGGAATTTTCCTGCCTTGGGATATCGGGAGACGGAGAAATCCCAGGATTTTCCTGGCTCGGGATAACGGAGAAAATCCCGGGATTTTCCCCACTTTGGGATAACGGGAGATGGAGAATTCCAGGATTTTCCCTCTCCCATTATCCCAGGATATTCCCACTTCAGGATAACGGAGAAATCCGGAGATTTTCCCACCTTGGGATAACGGGAGATGGAGAAATCCCGGGATTTTTCCCGTTATTCCGGGATATTCCCATTATCCCGGGATTTTCCCTATTTTTGGGATAACAGAACATGGAGAAATTCCAGGATTTTCCCCATTTTGGGATAACAGGAGACAGAAAAATTCCAGGATTTTCCCGTTATTCCGGGATATTCCCAATTGGGGATAATGAGGAATTCCCAGGATTTTCCCTGGGTTGGGATAACGGAGAAATCCTGGAATTTTCTTGTCTTGGGATAACAGGAGATGGAGAAATTCCAGGATTTTCCCCGTTTTTTCCGGGATTTTCCCCATTTTGGGATAACAGGAGACAGAAAAATTCCAGGATTTTCCCGTTTTTTCCGGGATTTTCCCCATTTTGGGATAACAGAACATGGAAAAATTCCAGGATTTTCCCATTTTCCCGGGATTTTCCCCACTTTGGGATACCAGGAGACAGAAAAATTCCAGGATTTTCTCATTTTCCGGGATTTTCCCACTTTGGGATAACAGAACATGGAGAAATTCCAGGATTTTCTCATTTTCCGGGATTTTCCCGCTTTGGGATAACAAAACATGGAGAAATTCCAGGATTTTCCCGTTTTCCCGGGATTTTCCCCGCTTTGGGATAACAGAACACAGAAAAATTCCAGGATTTTCCCGTTATTCCGGGATTTTCTCCACTTTGGGATACCAGGAGACAGAAAAATTCTGGGATTTTCTCATTTTCCGGGATTTTCCCGCTTTGGGATAACAAAACACGGAGAAATTCCAGGATTTTCCTGTTATTCCGGGATATTCCCAATTGGGGATAATGAGGAATTCCCAGGATTTTCCCTGGTTTGGGATAACGGAGAAATCCTGGAATTTTCCCCATTTTGGGATAACAGGAGACAGAAAAATTCCAGGATTTTCCCGTTTTTCCGGGATTTTCCCCATTTTGGGATAACAGAACATGGAGAAATTCCAGGATTTTCCCGTTATTCCGGGATTTTCCCCATTTTGGGATAACAGAACACAGAAAAATTCCAGGATTTTCCCGTTTTCCCCGGGATTTTTCCCTCCCATTAGCCCAGGATATTCCCAATTGGGGATAATGAGGAATTCCCAGGATTTTTCCTGGTTTGGGATAACAGAACATGGAGAAATTCCAGGATTTTCCCATTTTTCCGGGATTTTCCCCATTTTGGGATAACAGGAGACAGAAAAATTCCAGGATATTTCCGTTATTCCGGGATTTTCCTCTTTTTCCGGGATTTTCCCCATTTTGGGATAACAGAACACAGAAAAATTCCAGGATTTTCCCGTTTTCCTGGGATTTTCCCCATTTTGGGATAACAAAACATGGAGAAATTCCAGGATTTTCCCATTTTCCCGGGATTTTCCAGGATTTTCCCGTTTTCCCGGGATTTTCCCCACTTTGGGATACCAGGAGACTCAGAAATTCCAGGATTTTCCCGTTTTCCCGGGATTTTCCCGCTCTCCCGCCCTTTCTCCGGGACCATTCCGATCTTTCCTGGGCACTGTGGGTTCCTTTGAATTCTCCTGACGCCGTTTCCTCCAAATCCTCCGAATCCTCCGAATCCTCGGGATCCTTTTCCCTCTGGAATTTTTTCCCGCGCCATTCCCGCCGTTTTCTCTGCTTGGATTATCCCCAAAATTCCGGGATTTTAACGGATTATCCCATTTTTTAAAGATTTATTCTCCAGAGCACACCAACACCAGCTTTTCATCCAATCCTTCGACTCCGGTCGCGTCTCCCCCTTCTCTGCCAGGTACTGTGCTTCCCTCCTTCCTCTTCCCGCCAATTTCGGGAACAGCCGCCGCAATTTTCCCGCTTCCCCAATCCCAACCCCTCCCCCCGACCCATTCCCAGATTTTTCCCATTTTTTTTTCCATTTTTTCCCCATTTTTTCCCATTTTTTTCCCATTTTTTTTCCATTTTTTCCCATTTTTTTTCCATGTTTTCCCAATTTTTTCCCATTTTTTTCCAATTTTTTTCCGTTTTTTTCCCGGTTTTATTCTGTTTTTTTCCGTTTTTTTCCTGTCTTTTTCCAGTTTTTCCCAGTTCTCCCCTTTTTTTCCCATTTTTTTCCTGTTTTATTTCCATTTTTTTCAATTTTTTCCGGTTTTTTCCCACTTTTTTTTCCATTTTTTTCCCACTTTTTTCCATTTTTTTCCTGGTTTTGTCCAGTTTTTTCCTGGCTTTTTCCAGTTTTTTTCCCGTTTTTTTTCCCCCGGTTTTTTCCCATTTTCTTTTCATTTTTCCCGTTTTTTTCCCATTTTTTCCCCGTTTTTTTTCCGGATTTTTCCCAGTTTTTTCTCCGTTTCTTTCCCGTTTTTTTTCCATTTTCTTCCGTTCTTTTCCTTTTCTTTCCCATTTTTTTCCTGGTTTTTTTCTAGTTTTTGTTCCCATTTTTTTCCCGTTTTTTTCCAGGTTTTTTCCTGGTTTTTCCCCACTTTTTTTCCATTTTCTTCTGTTCTTTTCCTGGTTTTTTTTCCATTTTTTTCCGTTTTTTTTCCCGTTTTTTTTCCATTTTTTCCCATTTTTTTTCCATTATTTTCCGGTTTTTTCCTGGTTTTTCCTGGTTTTTTCCCGTTTTTTTCCCAGATTTTTCCTGGTTTTTCCCGGTTTTTTTCTATTTTTTCCCTTTTTTTTTCCATTATTTTCTGATTTTTTCCCGTATTTTTCCCGTTTTTCCCGGTTTTTTTCCATTTTTTCCCATTCTTTCTCCATTTTTTTCCGATTTTTTCCCGTTTTTTTCCTGTATTTTTCCCGGTTTTTCCCGTTTTTTTCCATTTTTTCCCTTTTTTTTTCCATTTTTTCCCATTTTTTTCCTGGTTTCTTTCCATTATTTTTCCCTTTTTTTCCCGTTTTTTTCCATTATTTTTCCCTTTTTTTTTCCGATTTTTTCCCGGTTTTTTCCCGGTTTTTTTTTGGCTTTCGTGGGATGAGCTTTGGAATTTTTCTCGGGGTTTTTTCCGTGGGTTTCGCCGCGAAATTCCCGAAAATATTTTGGGGGAAAATCGGGAGAATCCGGTGTCGGCGCCAGTTAAGGAAAAATTGGAATTTTTACCGTGGAAAACAGGGAATAAAAAACAGGAAAAAATTGAAGGATTCCCGTGAATTCCAGGAAAAACGGGGAAAAAAAAACCCGGATAAGGGAAGAATTCCCAGAATTCCAAATCCCTGCTTTTAATGATGGAAAACCGGGAATAAAAACCTGGATAAGGAAAGAATTCCGCTCATTTCCGGCCCACCCCGACTCCCATCCCGTTTTTTCCCATTTTTCCGGAGCCAGGAACGGGATTTTTCCCGTTTTTTCCCATTTTTCCCGTTTTTCCAGAGCTGGGATCGGGATTTTCCCCATTTTTCCCATTGTTTTTCCCATTTTTCCCCTTCTTTTTCCCATTTTTCCGGCTTTTCTCATTTTTCCGGAGCCAGGAGTGGGATTTTTCCCATTTTCCCCGTTGTTTTTCCCATTTTTTTTCCCATTTTTCCTGTTGTTTTTCCCATTTTCCCGGTGTTTTTCCTGTTTTTCCGGAGTTGGGATCGGGATTTTTCCCGTTTTTCCCATTTTTCCCGTTGTTTTTCCCGTTTTTCTCGTTGTTTTTCTCATTTTTCCCGCTCCGGGAGTGGGATTTTCCTCCCATTTTTCCTGTTGTTTTTCCCATTTTTCCTGTTGCTTTTCCCGTTTTTCCCATTGTTTTTCCCGTTTTTTTTCCCGTTTTTCCCCTTGTTTTTCCCATTTTTCCGGAGCCAGGATCGGGATTTTTCCCATTTTTCCCGCTCCGGGAGCGGGATTTTCCTCCCATTTTTCCCCTTGTTTCTCCCATTTTTCCCCGTTTTTTTTCCCGTTTTTCCCGTTTTTTTCCCATTTTTCCCATCATTTTCCCTATTTTTCCCGTCATTTTTCCCATTTTTCCGGCTTTTCCCATTTTTCCCATTGTTTTCCCGTTTATTCCGGGCTCTGGGAGCGGGATTTTCCTAA
This sequence comes from Periparus ater, assembly GCA_032357785.1. Lineage (NCBI taxonomy): Eukaryota > Metazoa > Chordata > Aves > Passeriformes > Paridae > Periparus > Periparus ater. The sequence continues at coordinate 83,138,899 of CM063636.1, forward strand.
CGGAGGTTCCGGTTGTGCCCGGCAGGAGCGGCCATTTGGTCGAGGAACGGATCGGGATTTTCCTCCCGTTTTTCCCCTTGTTTTTCCCATTGTTTTTCCCGTTTTTTTTCCCGTTTTTTTCCCATTTTTCCCGTTGTTTTTCCTGGTTTTTTTCCCGTTTTTTTTCCCATTTTTCCCATTGTTTCTCCCATTTTTCCCGTTTTTTTCCCCCTTTTTTTTCCCGTTTTTCCCGTTGTTTTTCCCGTTTTTCCCATTGTTTCTCCCATTTTTCCCGTCATTTTTCCCGTTTTTTTCCCATTTTTCCGGCTCCGGGAGCGGGATTTTCCTTTCATTTTTCCCCTTGTTTCTCCCATTTTTCCCTTTGTTTTTCCCGGTTTATTTCCCATTTTTTTCCCCATTTTTCCCATTCTTTCTCCCATTTTTTCCCATTTTTTTTCCCATTTTTCCCATCATTTTTCCCATTTTCCCTCTTTTCCCGTTCTTCCAGCTCCGGGAGCGGGATTTTCCTCCCATTTTTCCCATTGTTTCTCCCATTTTTCCCGTCATTTTTCCCGTTTTCTTTCCCGTTTTTTTTCCCATTGTTTCTCCCATTTTTCCCATTTTTTTCCCATTATCTTTCCCATTTTTCCCATCATTTTTCCTATTTTTCCGCCTTTTCACATTTTTCCGGCTCTGGGAGCGAGATTTTGCTCCCATTTTTCCCGTTTTTTTTCCCATTTTTTCTCCTGGTTTTTTTCCCTGTTTTTTGTTCCTGTTTTTTTCCAATTTTTCCCATTGTTTTTCCCGTTTTTCCCATCATTTATCCCATTTTTCCACCTTTTCCCGTTATTTTTCCTCCTTTTCCCGTTTATTCTGGCTCCGGGAGCGGGATTTTCCTCCCATTTTCCCCATTGTTTTTTCCATTTTTCCCCTTATTTTTCCCATTTTTCCCATTCTTTCTCCCATTTTTCCCTTTTTTTTTCCTCTTTTTTTCCCATTTTTCCCATCATTTTTCCCTTTTTTCCGCCTTTTCCCATTTTTCCAGCTCCGGGAGCGGGATTTTCCTCCCATTTTTCCCCTTGTTTCTCCCATTTCCCCCCTTTTTTTTCCCGTCATTTTTCCCGTTTTTTGTCCCATTTTTCCCATTTTTTTCCCATTTTCCCCCATTTTTCCCATCATTTCTCCCATTTTTCCGGCTTTTCCCATTTTTCCCATTGTTTTCCCGTTTATTCCCGGCTCCGGGAGCGGGATTTTCCTTTCATTTTTCCCGTTGTTTCTCCCATTTTCCCCCTTTTTTTTTCCCATTTTTCCCGTTTTTTTCCCATTTTTCCCCTTTTTTCCCCATTTTTCCCGTTTTTTTCCCATTTTTCCCATTTTTTTCCCATTTTTCCCCTCATTTTTCCCATTTTTCCCTCTTTTCCCGTTTATTCCGGGCTGTGGGAGCGGGATTTTCCTCCCATTTTTCCCATTGTTTCTCCCATTTTCCCCCTTTTTTTCCCCATTTTCCCCATTCTTTCTCCCATTTTCCCCCTTTTTTTTCCCATTTTTCCCGTTTTTCCCCTCATTTTTCCCATTTTCCCTCTTTTCCCGTTTCTCCGGGCTGTGGGAGCGGGATTTTCCTCCCATTTTTCCCATTGTTTCTCCCATTTTTCCCAGTTTTTTCTCCCATTTTTCCCGGTTTTTTTCCCATTTTTCCCCATTTTTCCCCTCATTTTTCCCATTTTCCCTCTTTTCCCGTTTATTCCGGGCTCTGGGAGCGGGATTTTCCTTTCATTTTTCCCGTTGTTTCTCCCATTTTCCCCCTCATTTTTCCCCATTTTTCCCCCTTTTTTTTCCCCTTTTTCCCCATTTTTCCCCTCATTTTTCCCATTTTTCCCCTCATTTTTCCCGTTTTCCCCTCTTTTCCCGTTTCTCCGGGCTGTGGGAGCGGGATTTTCCTCCCATTTTTCCCCTTGTTTTTCCCATTGTTTATCCCATTTTTCCTGGTTTTTTTCCCATTTTTCCCCTTGTTTTTCCCATTTTTCCCATTGTTTCTCCCATTTTTCCCCTTTTTTCCCGTTTTTTCCCGTCATTTTTCCCATTTTCCCTCTTTTCCTGTTTATTCCAGGCTCTGGGAGCGGGATTTTCCTCCCATTTTTCCCCTTGTTTTTCCCATTGTTTCTCCCATTTTTCCTGTCATTTTTCCCGTTTTTTTTCCCATTTTTCCCGTTTTTTGTCCCATTTTTCCCGTTTTTTTTCCCATTTTTCCCTGTTTTTCCCTCTTTCCCCGTTATTTTCCCTCTTTTCCCGTTTATTCGGGCTGTGGGAGCAGGATTTTCCTCCCATTTTTCCCATTGTTTCTCCCATTTTCCCCCTTTTTTTTCCCATTTTTCCTGTTTTTTTCCCATTTTTCTTGTCATTTTTCCCATTTTTCCCATTTTTTCCCCTCATTTTTCCCATTTTTCCCGTTTTTCCCTCTTTTCCCGTTATTTTCCGGGCTGTGGGAGCGGGATTTTCCTAACGGCCGTTGCGGTTGTGCCCTCAGGAGCGGCCGTTTGGTTGAGGAATGGATCGGGATCTTCCTCCCATTTTTCCCCTTGTTTTTCTGGTTTTTCCCATTGTTTTTTCCCGTTTTTCCTATTTTTTTCCCATTTTTCCCATTTTTTTTCCGTTTTTTTTCCCATTTTTCCCATTGTTTCTCCCATTTTTCCCGTCATTTTTCCCTTTTTTCCCGTTTTTTTCACATTTTTCCTGTTGTTTTTCCCATTTTTCCTGTTGTTTTTCCCATTTTTCCTGGTTTTTTCCCATTTTTCTTGTCATTTTTCCCATTTTTCCCGTTTTTTTTCCCATTTTTCCCCATTTTTCCCCTCATTTTTCCCGTTATTTTCCCTCTTTTCCCGTTTCTCCGGGCTGCGGGAGCGGGATTTTCCTCCCATTTTTCCCATCATTTTCCCCATTTTTCCCGTCATTTTTCCCGTTTTTTTCCCATTTTTCCCGTTTTTTGTCCCATTTTTCCCGTTTTTCCCGTCATTTTTCCCGTTTTTTCCCGTTATTTTCCCTCTTTCCCCGTTATTTTCTGGCTGTGGGAGCGGGATTTTCCTAACGGCCGTTGCGGTTGTGCCCTCAGGAGCGGCCGTTTGGTCGAGGAATGGAGGGAGTGGAGCTCCCGCGGCTTCATCGCCCAATTATGAGGGGCCCTTGCACTCCTTGGTACGTCTGGGAACCGCCCCGCGCCTTCCTCTGCCTCCCTACACCTTCCTCTTCCTCCTCCACCTTCCTCTTCCTCCCTTCCTTCATCCTCCTCTTCCTCCTTCATCTTCCTCTTCGTCTTCCTCCTCTTCCTTCTTCATCTTCCTCCTTCTTCCTCCTCCCTCTTCCTTCCCCTTCCATCTTTGTCTTTCCTTTTCCTCCTCCTTCTTTCTTCATCTTCCTCTTCATCTTCATCCTCTTCCTCCTCCTTCATCTTCCTCCCTTCATCCTCCTCTTCCTCTTCTGTCATCTTCCTCTTCCTCCTTTCCTTCCTTCCTTCCTTCTTCATCATCCTCCATTTTCCTCATCCTCTTCCTCCTCCTCCTTCCTCTTCCATCTTTGTTCTTCCTCTTCCTCCCTTCCTTCATCTTCCTCTTCATCTTCCTCCCTTCCTTCCCTCCTCCTCTTCCTCCTTCATCTTCCTCCTTCCTCCTCTTCTTCCTTCTTCATCTTCCTCTTCCTCCTTCATCTTCCTCTTCCTCCTTCATCTTCCTCCTTCTTCCTCCTCCCTCCTCCTTCCCCTTCCGTCTTTGTCTTTCCTCTTCCTCCTTTTCCTCCTCCTCCTCCTTCTTTCCTTCTTTCTTCATCTTCCTCTTCATCTTCATCCTCTTCCTCCTCCTTCATCTTCCTCCCTTCATCCTCCTCTTCCTCTTCCTTCATCTTCCTCTTGCTCTTCCTCTTCCTTCTTTCCTTCCTTCCTTCTTCATCTTCCTCCTTTCATCTTCCTCCTCCTTCCTCCTCCTCCTTCCTCTTCCATCTTTGTCCTTCCTCTTCCTCCCTCTCTTCATCTTCCTCCCTTCATCCTTCATCTTCCTCTTCCTCCTTCCTCCTCTTCTTCCTTCTTCATATTCCTCTTCCTCATTTTCCTCCTTCATCTTCCTCCCTTCCTGCTTCCTCTTCCTCCTTCCTCCCTTCATCCTCCTCTTCCTTCATCTTCCTCTTCATCTTCCTCCTCTTCCTCCCTTCCCTCCTCCTCTTCCTCCTTCATCTTCCTCCTTCATCTTCCTCCCTTCATCCTCCTCTTCCTCTTCCGTCATCTTCCTCTTCCTCCTTCTGCTCCTTCTTTCCTCCTCCTCTGCCTCCTTCATCTTCCTCTTCATCTTCCTCCTCCTTCCTCCCTCCCTTCCTTTCTCCTCCTCTTCCTCCTCCTCCTGCCTCCTTTCATCCTCCTCCTTCATCTTCCTTCTCCTCTTCCTCCTTCCTCCTTCATCTTCCTCTTCCTTCATCTTCCTCTTCCTCCTCATCCTTCTTTCCTTCCTCTTCCTCCTCCTCCTCCATCTTCCGTCTTTGTCCTTCCTCCTCCTCCTCCTCCTTTTTTCCTTCCTTCCTCTTCCTCCTTCTTTCTCCTCCTTCCTCCTCCTTCATCTTCCTCTTCCTCTGTGTTCCTCCTTCATCATCTTCCTCCCTTCATCGTCCTCTTCCTCCTTCCTCTTCATCTTCCTCCTCCTTCCTCCCTTCCTTCCCTCCTCCTTCTCTTCCTCCTTTCCTCTTCCTCCTCTTCCTCCTCCTTCATCTTCCCCTTTCTCCCTTCCTCTTCCTCCTTCCTCCTCTTCCTTCATCTTCCTCCTTTGTCTTCCTCCTTTTTTCCTTCCCCCTCCTCCTTCATCTTCCTTCTCCTCTTCCTCCCTCCCTTTCTCCTCTTCCTCATCCTCCCTTCCTCCTTCATCTTCCTCCCTTCCTTTCTCCTGTTCCTCCTCCTCCTCCTCTTCCTTCATCTTCCTCTTCTCCCTTCCACTCCTTCCTTACTCCCCGGCTGCTTCATCTTCCTTTTCTTCCTTCCTCTTCCTCCTTCCTCCCTGGCTGCTTCCTCCTCATCCTTCATCTTCCTCTTCTTCCTCCTTCATCTTCCTCTTCCTCCCTTTCTCTTCCTCCTTCCGCTCCTTCCTTCCTTCCCGGAAGTGCCCTCCTCTTCCTCCTTCCTCTTCTTCCTCCTTCTTTCCTTCCTCTTCCTCTTTCCTCCCCCTCCTCCTTCCTCTTCCTCCTTCATCTTCCTCCTTTTCCTTGTTCTTTCTCCTCCTCCTTCATCTTCCTCCTTCTTTCCTTCCTCTTCTTCCTCCTTCTTCCTCTTCCTCCTTTCCTTTCTCTTCTTCTTCTTCTTCATCTTCATCTTCCTCTTCCTCCTTCATCTTCCTCTCCTTTCTTCCTCTTCTTCTTTCCTCTTCCTTCATCTTCCTCTTCCTCCTTCTCTTCTTCCTTCCTCCTACTTCCTCCCTTCCTCTTCCTCCTTCCTCTTCCTTTTTCCCTCCTTTTCCTTCCTCTTCCTCCTTCCTCTTCTTCCTTCCTCTTCCTCCTTCTTCCTTCCTCCCTTCCTTCCTTTTTCCTTCCTCTTCCTCCTTTTCCCTTCCCTTTTCCCTCCTCTTCCTCCCTCTTTTCCCGGCGGGAGATGTCGGGGGAATGTGAGGGAGGGGCTGTTCCGTAGGGAACTGAGCTGGAATTCGGGAATAAAGATCCTGGAATTCCGGAATGTTCCTGGAATTCAGGAAAGATCCTGGAATTCGGGAATGCTGCTGGAATTCGGGAATAAAGATCCTGGAATTCCGGAATGTTCCTGGAATTCGGGAAAGATCCTGGAATTTGGGAATGGTCTTGGAATTGCGAAAGATCCTGGAATTCGGGAATGATCCTGGAATTAAGGAAAGATTCTGGAATTGGGGAATGATCCAGGAATTCGGGAATGATCCTGGAATTAGGGAAAGACCCTGGAATGAAGGAAAGATCTGGAATTAGGGAAAGATCCTGGATTAATGAATGATCCTGGAATTCGGGAAAGATCCAGGAATTCGGGAATATTCCTGGAATTTGGGAATGATCCTGGAATTCGGGAATATTCCGGGATTAGGGAAAGATCCAGGAATTCGGGAATTTTCCTGGAATTTGGGAACGCTTCTGGAATTCAGGAATATTCCTGGATTAGGGAAAGATCCTGGATTAGGGAATGTTCCTGGAATTTGGGAATGGTGCTGGAATTGGGGAATGATCCTGGAATTCAGGAAAGATCCAGGAATTCAGGAATATTCCTGGAATTTGGGAATGATCCTGGAATTAGGGAAAGATCCTGGAATGAAGGAAAGATCTGGAATTAGGGAATGATCCGGGATTAATGAATGATCCTGGAATTCGAGAACATTCCAGGAATTAGGGAATGATCCTGGAATTTGGGAATGATCCTGGAATTCAAGAAAGATCCTGGAATTAGGGAAGGATCCAGGAATTCGGGAATGATCCTGGAATTTGGGAATGTTCCTGGAATTCGGGAAAGATCCTGGAATTCGGGAATGTTCCTGAATTAGGGAATATTCCAGGAATTAGGGAAAGATCCTGGAATGAAGGAAAGATCTGGAATTAGGGAAAGATCCTGGATTAATGAATGATCCTGGAATTCCGGAATGTTCCTGGAATTTGGGAACGCTTCTGGAATTCAGGAATATTCCTGGAATTAGGGAAGGATCCAGGAATTCGGGAATGATCCTGGAATTTGGGAATGATCCTGGAATTCGGGAAAGATCCTGGAATTTGGGAATGATCCTGGAATTCGGGAAAGATCCTGGAATTTGGGAATGATCCTGGAATTCGGGAAAGATCCTGGAATTCGGGAATATTCCAGGAATTTGGGAATATTCCTGGAATTTGGAAAAGATCCTGGAATTAGGGAATATTCCGGGAATTCAGGAATATTCCTGGAATTAGGGAATATTCCGGGATTAGGGGAGGTTTCTGGACTGAGCGAGGCGATTCTCCGGGATCCCACGGATCTCTCTCGGAATCTCCGGCTGCCGGAGCGTTCCGGCCGGGAATTCCCACGGAATTTTCCCCCTTTCCGTGCGGAATCCGCGGAGTTCGGGGCGGATCCGATCCCTCCCCTCGTCCATCCCGGTCGGAAGCGGCGGGAATTTGCCGGGATTGGATTTTCCCGGCTCCGTGTTTTCCGGGAATTCCCAGGGAATTCCCGTGGGGCTCCGATCCCTTCGGAATGGTCCCGTGGAGCTTTCCCGTCCCTTTGGGATTTTCCTCTGGAGATCCCAGATTCCCAAAACCTTTGGAATTTTCCTGTGGAGATCCCAAATTCCCAAAACTTTGGGATTTTCCTGCTGGGATCCCAAATTCCTCAGGATTTTCCCGTTGGGATCCCAAATTCCCAAACTTTTGGGATTTTCCTCTGGAGATCCCAAATTCCCAAACCTTTGGGATTTTCCCACTGGGATTCCAAATTCCCAAACTTTTGGGATTTTTCCATTGGGATCCCAGACCCCAAATCTTTGGGATTTTCCTGCTGGGATCCCAAATTCCCAAACTTTTGGGATTTTCCTGCTGGGATCCCAAATTCCCAAACCTTTGGAATTGTCCTCTGGAGATCCCAAATTCCCAAACTTTTGGGATTTCCCACTGGGATCCCAAATTCCCAAAACTTTGGGATTTTCCTGTGGAGATCCCAAATCTTTGGGATTTTCCTGCTGGGATCCCAAATTCCCAAACCTTTGGGATTTTCCTCTGGAGATCCCAAATTCCCAAACCTTTGGGATTTTCCCATTGGGATCCCAGATCCCAAACCTTTGGAATTTTCCTGCTGGGATCCCAAATCTTTGGGATTTTCCTGCTGGGATCCCAAATTCCCAAAACTTTGGGATTTCCCACTGGGATCCCAAATTCCTCAGGATTTTCCCGTTGGGATCCCAAATTCCCAAAACTTTGGGATTTTCCTCTGGAGATCCCAAATTTCCAAACCTTTGGGATTTTTCCATTGGGATCCCAGAGCCCAAATCTTTGGAATTTTCCTGTGGAGATCCCAAATCTTTGGGATTTTCCCACTGGGATCCCAAATCCCTCTGGATTTTCCCGTTGGGATGCCAGATTCCCAAACCTTTGGGATTTTCCTCTGGAGATCCCAAATTCCCAAATTCCTCAGGATTTTCCTCTGGAGATCCCAAATTTCCAAACTTTTGGGATTTTTCCATTGGGATCCAAGAGCCCAAATCTTTGGAATTTTCCTGTTGAGATCCCAAATCTTTGGGATTTTCTCGTTGGGATCCCAAATTCCGAAATCTTTGGGATTTTCCTGTGGAGATCCCAAATTCCCAAAACTTTGGGATTCTCCTGTGGAGATCCCAAATCTTTGGGATTTTCCCGTTGGGATCCCAAATTCCCAAATCTTTGGGATTCTCCTGTTGGGATCCCAAATCCCTCAGGATTTTCCCACTGGGATCCCAAATTCCCGAACCTTTGGGATTTTCCTGCTGGGATCCCAAATCCCTCCGGATTTTCCCATCGAGATCCCAGATTCCCAATCCCTCCGGATTTTCCCGTCGTGATCCCAGCTTTTCCCACCCTCGGGAATTCTCCCCTGGAGCTTTCCCAAGCCTTCCTCTCCCTCCGTCTCCGTTGGATGCCGGGATCGGCCGCGGTGGGAGGAGGGAGGAAAAAATTCCCGCCGGGAGCGGAACCGCGACGGAAAATCCCTTTAAAAATTCCCTTTAAAAATTCCCTTTAATTCCCTTTAAAAATTCCCTTTAATTCCCTTTAATTCCCTTTAATTCCCTTTTTCCCGCTTTTTTTTCCCCCCTCCCCTTTCCCAAATCCCGATTTTCCTTTGGATCTCACCGAAACTCCGCCGAGCCCCGGCGCTTTCGGCCGGATTTCCGTTCACGAGGAATCATCGAACCCGTTCTGCCCAGGAAAATCCCGGGATTCGCGGCTCCGGGGGGGGAGGAAACGCCGGGAATTTTCGGGAATTTTTTGGGGATTTTTTGGGATTTTTGGGAATTTTTTGGGAATTTTGGGATTTTTGGGAATTTTTTGGGACTTGCCGAGGGTTTTCCCCGCAGCAGAGCCGGATCGAGGATCGGCTGGAGCGCCTGGACGACGCCATCCACGTCCTCCGGAATCACGCGGTGGGAGCCGCGCCCGGAATGGCGGCGGCGGCGCACGGAGACGTCCACGGAATCATCGGAGCCGCCCACAACGGAGCCATGGCCGGGATCGCCTCCGGATACGGAGCGGGGTTGCTGGGCAGCCGGCACGCGCTGATGGTGAGCGGGGAAATAACGGGAATAATAACGGGAAAAATGGGGTTAATAATGGGATTAATAATGGGATTAATAATGGGAATAATGGGAATTATAATGGGAATTGTAATGGGAATAATGGGAATTAAAATGGGAATTATAATGGGGATAATACTGGGAATAATGGGAATAATAATGGGAATAATGGGAATTATACCAGGAATAATAACGGGAATTATAACGGGAATAATAATGGGAATAATGGGATTAATAACGGGAATAATGGGAATAATAATGGAATTAATAACGGGAATGGGTTATGGGAACAGCCACTGGGCAGCCGGCACGCGCTGATGGTGAGCCGGAGAAATAATGGGAATAATATCGGGAATAACGGGATTAATAACGGGATTAATAATGGGAATAATAATGGGATTAATAATGGGAATAATAATGGGTATAATGGGATTAATAACGGGAATAATAACGGGAATAATGGGAAGAATAATGGGAATAATGGGAATTAAAATGGAAATTATAACGGGGATAATAATGGGAATATCAGGAATAATAATGGGAATAATAATGGGAATAATAATGGGATTAATAATGGGAATAATAACGGAATAACGGGATTAATAATGGGAATAATGGGATTAATAACGGGAATGATAATGGGAATAATAACGAAAATAATGGGAAAAATATCGGGAATAATAACGGGAATAACGAGATTAATAATGGGAATAATGGGAAAAATAATGGGAATAATAATGGGAATAATGGGAATTAAAATGGAAATTATAATGGGGATAGTGACGGGAATAATGGGAATTATAACGGGAAAAATAATGGGACTAATAATGGGAATAATAATGGGAATAATGGGAATGATAATGGGAATAATGGGAAGAATAATGTGAATAATGGGAATTAAAATGGGAATTATAACAGGGATAATAATGGGAATAATGGGAATAATAATAGGAATGATAATGGGAATAATACTGGGAATAATGGGAATAACAACGTGAATAATAATGGGAATAATAATGGGAATAATGGGAATTATAATGGGAATTATAATGGGGATTATAATGGGGATGATAATGGGAATAATAATGGGAATAATGGGAATTATAACGGGGATAATAATGGGAATTATACCGGGAATAATAACGGGAATAATAATGGGAATGTGGGAATAATAATGGGAATAATAATGGAAATAACAGGAATTATAATGGGAATAATAATGGGAATAATAACTGGAATAATAATGGGAATAACAGAATTAATAATGGGAATGGGTTATGGGAACGGCCGCTGGGCAGCCGGCACGCGCTGATGGTGAGACGGGAAAATATCAGGAATAATAACGGGAATAACGGGAAAAATATCGGGAATAATAACGGGAATAACGGGATTAATAATGGGAATAATAATGGGATTAATAACGGGAATAATAATGGGAATAATGAGAAGAATAATGGGAATAATGGGAATTAAAATGAAAATTATAATGGGGATAATAACGGGAATAATGGGAATTATAATGGGAAAAATATCGGGAATAATATTGGGAATAACGAGATTAATAATGGGAATAATGGGAAAAGTAATGGGAATAAAAATGGGAATAATGGGAATGATAATGGGAATAATAATGGGAATAATGGGAATTATAATGGGAATAATGGGAATTAAAATGGAAATTATAACGGGGATAATAATGGGAATAATGGGAATAATAATGGAAAAATAATGGGAATAATAATGGGAATAATAATGGGAATAATGGGAATAATAATGGGAAAAATATCGGGAATAATATCAGGAATAACGAGATTAATAATGGGAATAATAATGGGATTAATAACGGGAATGATAATGGGAATAATAATGGGAATAATAGGAAAAATAATGGGAATAATAACGGGAATAATAATGGGAAAAATATCGGGAATAATATGGGGAATAACGAGATTAATAATGGGAATAATGGGAAAAGTAATGGGAATAATAATGGGAATAATGGGAATAATAATGGGAATGATAATGGGAATAATGGGAATAATAATGGGAATTAAAATGGGAATTATAACGGGGATAATAATGGGAATAATGGGAATAAGAACGTGAATAATAATGGGAATAATGGGAATAATAATGGGAATAATAACAGGAATAATGGGAGTTATAATGGGAATAATAATGGGAATAATAATGGGAATAATGGGAATTATAACAGGGATGATAATGGGAATAATGGGAATAATGGGAATAATAATGGGAATAATAATGGGAATAACGGGAATAATAATGGGATTAATAATGGGAAGAATAACGGGAATAAGAGGATTAATAATGGGAATAATAACGGAATGGGTTATGGGAACGACCGCTGGGAATCCGGCACGCCCTGATGGTGAGACGGGATAATAACGGGAATAATATCAGGAATAACGGGAAAAATATTGGGAATAATAACGGGAATAACGGGATTAATAATGGGAATAATAATGGGATTAATAACGGGAATAATAATGGGAATAATGAGAAGAATAATGGGAATAATGGAATTAAAATGGAAATTATAATGGGGATAATAACGGGAATAATGGGAATTATAACGGGAAAAATATCGGGAATAATATTGGGAATAACGAGATTAATAATGGGAATAATGGGAAAAGTAATGGGAATAAAAATGGGAATAATGGGAAGAATAATGGGAATAATAATGGGATTAATAACGGGAATAATAATGGGAATAATGAGAAGAATAATGGGAATAATGGGAATTAAAAAGGAAATTATAATGGGGATAATAATGGGAATAATGGGAATGATAACGAGAAAAATAATGGGACTAATAATGGGAATAATGGGATTAATAACGGGAATAATAACGGGAATAACGGGAATGATAATAGGAATAATGGGAATTATAACGGGGATAATAATGGGAGTGATAATGGGAATAATGGGAATAATAATGGGAATAATAGGAATTATAACGGGAATTATAATGGGAATAATGGGAATAATAATGGGAAAAATATTGGGAATAATAACAGGAATAATGGGAGTTATAATGGGAATAATAATGGGAATAATGGGAAAAGTAATGGGAATAATAATGGGAATAATGGGGATTATAATGGGAATAATAATAGAAATAACAGGAATTAAAATGGAAATTATAATGGGAATTATAACGGGAATAATGGGATTAATAATGGGAATAATGGGAATTAAAATGGAAATTATAATGGCAATAATAATGGGAATTATAATGGGAATAATGGGAGGAATAACGGGAATTATAACAAGAATAATAATGGGAATAATGGGAATAATAATGGGAATTGTGGGAATTATAACAGGAATAATAACGGGAATAATAATGGGAATAATCGGAATAATAACAGGAATAACGAGATTAATAATGGGAATAATAATGGGAATGATAATGGGAATACTGGGGATTATAATGGGAATAATGGGAATTAAAATGGGAATTATAACGGGGATAATAATGGGAATAATGGGAATAATGGGAATAATGGGAATAATAATGGGAATGATAATGGGAATAATACTGGGAATAATAACGGGAATAATAATGGGAATGTGGGAATAATAATGGGAATAATAACAGGAATAACGGGATTAATAACGGGAATAATGGGAATAATAATGGGAATAATAACGGGAATAGGTTATGGGAACGGCCGCTGAGCAGCCGGCACGCGCTGATGGTGAGACGGGAAAATAACGGGAATAATAACGGGAATAACGGGATTAATAATGGGAATGTGGGAACAACAACGGGAATAACGGGAATAACAACGGGAATGTGGGAATAACAACGGGAATAACGGGAATAACAACGGGAATGTGGGAATAACAACGGGAATGTGGGAATAACAACGGGAATGTGGGAATAACAACGGGAATGTGGGAATAACAACGGGAATGTGGGAATAACAACAGGAATAACGGGAATAACAATGGGAATAACGGGAATAACAACGGGAATGTGGGAATAACAACGGGAATGTGGGAATAACAACGGGAATAACGGGAATAACAACGGGAATGTGGGAATAACAACGGGAATGTGGGAATAACAACGGGAATAACGGGATAACAACGGGAATGTGGGAATAACAACGGGAATGTGGGAATAACAACGGGAATAACGGGAATAACAACGGGAATAACGGGATAACAACGGGAATGTGGGAATAACAACGGGAATGTGGGAATAACAACGGGAATGTGGGAATAACAATGGGAATAACGGGAATAACAACGGGAATAACGGGAATAACAACGGGAATGTGGGAATAACAATGGGAATGTGGGAATAACAACGGGAATAACGGGAATAACAACGGGAATAACGGGAATAATAACGGGAATAACAACGGGAATGTGGGAATAACAACGGGAATAACGGGAATAACAACGGGAATAACGGGAATAACAACGGGAATGTGGGAATACCAACGGGAATAACGGGAATAACAACGGGAATAACGGGAATAACAACGGGAATGTGGGAATAACAACGGGAATAACGGGAATAACAACGGGAATAACGGGAATAACAACGGGAATGTGGGAATAACAACGGGAATAACGGGAATAACAACGGGAATGTGGGAATAACAACGGGAATGTGGGAATAACAATGGGAATAACGGGAATAACAACGGGAATAACGGGAATAACAACGGGAATGTGGGAATAACAACGGGAATAACGGGAATAACAACGGGAATAACGGGAATAACAACGGGAATGTGGGAATAACAATGGGAATGTGGGAATAACAACGGGAATAACGGGAATAACAACGGGAATGTGGGAATAACAACGGGAATGTGGGAATAACAACGGGAATAACGGGAATAACAACGGGAATGTGGGAATAACAACGGGAATAACGGGAATAACAACGGGAATGTGGGAATAACAACGGGAATGTGGGAATAACAACGGGAATGTGGGAATAACAACGGGAATGTGGGAATAACATCAAGGAGATGGGATGGGAATGGGAATAGGAACAGGAATGGGAACAGGAACGGGAACGGGAACAGGAATGGGAATGGGAACGGGAATTGGGAACGGGAATGGGAATGGGAACGGGAATGGGAACGGGAATGGGAACGGGAACAGGAACCGGGAACGGGAATTGGGAACGGGAATGGGAATAGGAACAGGAACGGGAACAGGAATGGGAACAGGAACAGGAACGGGAATGGGAACAGAAACGGGAATGGGAATGGGAACGGGAACGGGAACGGAATGGGAATGGGAATGGGAATGGGAATGGGCATGGGAATGGGAACAGGAATGGGAATGGGAACATTCCAGTGGATCAGGAGCATCCCAAAGGGGAACGGGAGTGGGAATGGGAATATCCCAGCAGGAGCTGCTCAGTGGGAATGGGAATGGGAATAGGAATGGGAATGGGAACAGGAATGGGAATGGGAATGGGAACGGGAATGGGAATTGGGAACAGGAATGGGAATAGGAATGGGAATATCGCAGCAGGAGCTGCTCCATGGAAATGGGAACATCCCATTGGATCAGGAACAGGAATGGGAATGGGAACAGGAATGGGAATTGGGAACAGGAACAGGAATGGGAACAGGAAGAGGAATGGGATCAGGAACAGGAATGGGAATGGGAACAGGAATGGGAACGGGAATGGGAATGGGAATGGGAACGGGAATGGGAACAGGAAGAGGAATGGGAATGGGATCAGGAACAGGAATGGGAATTGGGAACGGGAATGGGAATGGGAATGGGAACGGGAATGGGAATATCCCAGCAGGAGCTGCTCCATGGGAATGGGAACATCCCATTGGATCAGGAGCATCCCAAATAGGAATGGGAACATCCCAGTGAGAGCTGGAATGGGAACGGGAACAGGAACGGGAACAGGAATGGGAACGGGAACAGGAATTGGAATTGGGAACGGGAATGGGAACGGAACGGGGATGGGAGCGGGAACAGGAATGGGAACAGGAACTGGGAACGGGAATTGGGAACGGGAATGGGAATAGGAACAGGAACGGGAACAGGAATGGGAACAGGAATGGGAATGGGAACGGGAATGGGAATGGGAACGGGAACAGGAACGGGAACGGGAACAGGAATTGGGAACGGAAACGGGAATGGGAATGGGAATAGGAACAGGAATGGGAACAGGAATGGGAATGGGAATGGGAACAGGAACGGGAACGGAAACAGGAACAGGAATGGGAACGGGATCAGGAACAGGAATGGGAATGGGAACGTGAATGGGACTGGAACGGGAACGGGAATGGGAACAGGAATGGGAATGGGAATGGGAACAGGAATGGGAATGGGAACGGGAATGGGAATGGGAATAGGAATGGGAATATCCCAGCAGGAGCTGCTCCATGGGAATGGGAACATCCCATTGGATCAGGAGCATCCCAAATGGGAACGGGAACATCCCAGTGAGAGCTGGAACGGGAATGGGAACGGGAATGGGAATGGGAACGGGAACGGGAATGGGAACAGGAATGGGAACAGGAATGGGAATGGGAACGGGAATGGGAATAGGAACAGGAATGGGAATGGGAACAGGAACAGGAACGGGAATGGGAACGGGAATTGGGAACAGGAATGGGAACGGGAACGGGAACGAGAATGGGAACGGGAATGGGAATAGCAACAGGAACAGGAACGGGAACAGGAATGGGAACAGGAACGGGAACGGGAATGGGAACGGGAATTGGGAACGGGAATTGGGAACAGGAATGGGAATGGGAACAGGAACGGGAATTGGGAACAGGAACAGGACCATCCCCAGAGCTCAGGAACTCTTCGTTTCCCGGCTCCGTTTCCCACCCACCGCTCTGGATTTGGGATCGGGGACGGGAAAGGGCAGCCAGGGAACGCTGCGTGTTCCCGGCTCCGGGGGGAGCATTCCCGGCATTCCCGGCATTCCGGGCTCACCGGGATCGTTCCGGCAGGTGGGAGCTCACCGGGAGGACGGCGTCGGCCTCCGCGGGAGCCACTCGCTGGTGCCCGGCCAGGTGCCGGTGCCGACGCTTCCGGTGCAATCGGCGACGTCCCCGGAGCTGACCCGGCCCAGGATCCCTACCGGGGTGAGCATTCCCAAAATTCCCAGAATTCCCAAATTCCCGCATCCGGCTGCATTTGGAATGCGGCAAAACCGGGCTCGGAGCAACGGGATGAGCCGAGAAGTTCTGCCATCCCAATCCGGGATTTCCATCTTAAACCATTCCAGGATTTCCATCCCAATCCCGGATTTCCATCTTAAACCATTCCGGGATTTCCATCCCAATCCGGGATTTCCATCTCAATCCATTCCAGGATTTCCATCCCAATCCATTCCGGGATTTTCGGATCCCAATCCAGGATTTCCATCCCAAACCATTCCAGGATTTTTGGATCCCAAACTATTCCAGGATTCCCATCCCAACCAAGGATTTCCATCCCATTCCAGGATTTTTGGATCCCATTCCAGAATTTCCATCCCAATCCGGGATTTCCATCCCAATCCATTCCAGGATTTCCATTCCAATCCAGGATTTCCATTCCAGGATTTCCATCCCAATCCAGGATTTCCATCCCAAACCATTCCAGGATTTTTGGATCCCAAACCATTCCAGGATTTCCATCCCAATCCGGGATTTCCATCTCAATCCAGGATTTCCATCCCATTCCGGGATTTCCATCCCAATCCATTCCAGGATTTCCATTCCAGGATTCCCATCCCAATTCAGGATTTTTCCATCCCAATCCGGGATTTCCATCCCAAACCATTCCAGGATTTTTGGATCCCAAACCATTCCAGGATTTCCATCCCAATCCGGGATTTTCATTCCAATCCAGGATTTTTGCATCCTATTCCAGGATTTCCATCCCATTCCGGGATTTTCATCCCAATCCGTTTCAGGATTTCCATCCCATTCCCGGATTATTTCCATCCCAATCTGGGATTTTCATCCCTATCCAGGATTTCCATCCCAAACCATTCCACTATTTTTGGATCACAAACAATTCCAGGATTTTTGGATCCTATTCCAGGTTTTCCATCCCAATCCAGGATTTCCATCCCAATCCATTCCAGGATTTTCATCCCAATCCGCTCCAGGATTTCCATCCCATTCCGGGATTTTTGGATCCTATTCCAGGATTTCCATCCCAATCCAGGATTTCCATCCCAATCCGGGATTTCCATCCCAAACCAATCCAGGGTTTCTGGATCCCAATCCGGGATTTTTGGATCTGATTCCAGGATTTTTGGATCCTATTCCAGGATTTCCATCCCAATCCATTCCAGGATTTCCATCCCAAACCAATCCAGGATTTCCATCCCAATCTGGGATTATTTCCATCCCATTCCAGGATTTCCATCCCAATCCATTCCAGGATTTCCATCCCAATCCAGGATTTCCATCCCAATCCATTCCAGGATTTCCATCCCAATCCAGGATTTCCGGATCCCAATCCAGGATTTCCATCCCAATCCAGGATTTCCATCCCAATCCATTCCAGGATTTCCATCCCAATCCAGGATTTTTGGATCCTATTCCAGGATTTCCATCCCATTCCGGGATTTCCATCGCATTCCCGGTTATTTCCACCCCATTCCGGGATTTTTGGATCCCAATCCAGGATTTCCATCCCAAACCATTCCGGGATTTTTGGATCCCAAACTATTCCAGGATTTTTGGATCCCATTCCAGAATTTCCATCCCATTCCAGGATTCCCATTCCAGGATTCCCATCCCAATTCAGGATTTTCAGATCCCAATCCAGGATTTTTGGATCCCAAACCACTCTGGGATTTCCATCCCAATCCAGGATTTCCATCCCAAGCCATTCCAGGATTTCCATCCCATTCCGGGATTTTCGGATCCCAATCCAGGATTTCCATCCCAATCCAGGATTTTCATCCCAATCCGTTTCAGGATTTCCATCCCATTCCGGGATTTCCATCCCATTCCCGGATTATTTCCATCCCAATCTGGGATTTTCATCCCAATCCAGGATTTCCATCCCAAACCATGCCAGGATTTTTGGATCCCAAACAATTCCGGGATTTCCATCCCATTCCGGGATTTCCATCCCAATCCATTCCGGGATTTCCATCCCATTCCGGGATTTTTGGATCCTATTCCAGGTTTTCCATCCCAATCCAGGATTTTTGGATCCCAATCCAGGATTTCCATCCCATTCAGGGATTTCCCTCCCATTCCCGGATTATTTCCACCCCATTCTGGGATTTTTGGATCCCAATCCAGGATTTCCATCCCAAACCATTCCAGGATTTTTGGATCCCAAACAATTCCGGGATTTCCATCCCAATCTGGGATTTCCATCCCAATCCAGAATTTCCATCCCAATCTATTCTGGGATTTCCATCCCATTCCGGGATTTTTGGATCCTATTCCAGGTTTTCCATCCCAATCCAGGATTTCCATCCCAATCCGGGATTTCCATCCCGATCCAGGATTATTTCCATCCCATTCTGGGATTTTTGGATCCCAATCCAGAATTTCCATCCCAATCCATTCCGGGATTTCCATCCCATTCCAGGATTTTTGGATCCTATTCCAGGACTTCCATCCCAATCCAGGATTTTCATCCCAATCCATTCCAGGATTTTTGGATCCCATTCCGGGATTTTTGGATCCCATCCCAGGATTCCCATCCCAATCCAGGATTTCCATTCCAGGATTTCCATCCCATTCCAGGATTCCCATCCCAATCCAGGATTCCCATCCCATCCCATCCCATGATTTCCATTCCAGGATTCCCATCCCAGGATTCCCATCCCATTCCAGAATTTTCCGATCCCTAAATCCTCTCCCCTCTGGATGAGCCTGGGAGATCCCGGCTCAGCTCCGGGATGATCCCGACCCCTTTCCCTGATCCCAAACCTCTCCTCTCCTCCTTTTCCCAGGAATTCCCACGGCTCTCCAAGGTCAGAGCGTCTCATCCGGCAGCTCCGAGATCAAATCCGACGACGAAGCCGACGAGAACCTGCAGGACCCGAAGGTTTCCGAGGAAAAGAAGCTGGAAGAGGATAAGAAGGAGATCAAATCCATAACTAGGTCAAGATCTAGGTAACGGGAGCCAGCAGTGTCGCTTCATTTAATTCCCACCCGGATTTGGATGAAGTGAACGGAAAAAACGGGAAGGAAAAACGGGAAAAGCGGGGAAAAACGGGACGCAAGGTCCTGGAAGGGAGAGGGAGACGCCAGGTGGGAGCGATGCTCGAGTTTTGGGCATAAATTCCTGGAGGAAAAAAATTCCTGGAGAAAAAATTCGTGGAATTCTAGTCTGGAAAAATCCGGGTGTTCTTCCGTAAATTCCGTGGATTTTAATTGGAATTTTTTTTTTGGAAAAAAAAGCGGGAAAAGCGGAATTTCGCTCCTGCCAGGACCTTGCGCTCCTCCCGATCCCGTTCCCGAATTCTGAACAGGAAACAAAAAATCTCTGGAATTTTATTCTGGAAAAATCCGGCTGTTCTTCCTTAAATTCTGGGGTTTTTATTGGAATACAGCAGGAAAAAAAACTGGGAAAAACATTCCTGGGAAAAAAAAGCGGGAAAAGCGGAATTTCGCTCCTGCCAGGACCTTGCGCTCCTCCCGATCCCGTTCCCGAATTTTGAGCAAAAAATTCCTGGAATTCCATTTTCCAAGCAGAAAATTCCGTCATTTCCCGGGAATTCCCGCTCGATTCCTCGGGAAAAAAACCGGAATGTTTGGATTCCAAGGATTTGAGACTTTTCCAACCAGAAAATTCCATAATTCCACATAAATTCCGTAATCCCATGGAAAATTGAGGTTAAAAACCCTGGAATGGCCGGAATTCCCGTTCCCGCGGGAATCGGAATCTCGGTGGATCGGGAATGTTTGGATTCCAAGGATTTGAGACTTTTCCCAAGCAGAAAATTCCATCATTTCCCGTGGATAAACCACCGGGAATTCCCTGGAAAAAAACCGGGAATGTTTGGATTCCAAGGATTTGAGACCTTTCCAACCAGAAAATTCCGTAATTTCCTGGGAATCCCCGCTCGATTCCTTGGGAAAAAACCGGGAATGTTTGGATTCCAAGGATTTGAGAACTTTCCCAACCTGAAAATTCCATAATTCCACATAAATTCCATAATCCCATGGAAAATTGGGGTTAAAAACCCTGGAATGGCCGGAATTCCCGTTCCCACGGGGATCGGAATCTCGGTGGATCGGGAATGTTTGGATTCCAAGGATTTGAGACTTTTCCAACCACAAAATTCCATCATTTTCCGGGAATTCCCGCTCGAATCCTTGGGAAAAAAACCGGGAATGTTTGGATTCCAAGGATTTGAGACCTTTCCCAAGCAGAAAATTCCGTCATTTCCCGCGGATAAACCACCGGGAATTCCCTGGAAAAAAACCGGGAATGTGGATTCCAAGGATTTGAGACCTTTCCCAACCACAAAATTCCGTAATTTCCCAGAAATCCCCACTTGATTCCTCGGGAAAAAAACCGGGAATGTTTGGATTCCAAGGATTTGAGACCTTTCCAACCAGAAAATTCCGTAATTTCCTGGGAATCCCCGCTCGATTCCTTGGGAAAAAACCGGGAATGTTTGGATTCCAAGGATTTGAGACTTTTCCCAACCAGAAAATTCCATAATTCCACATAAATTCCATAATCCCATGGAAAATTGAGGTTAAAAACCCGGGAATGGCCGGAATTCCGTGGCTCTTTGTAGATTGGGAATGTTGGGATCCCAGAAAATTCCGTAATCCCATGGAAATTCCATAATTCCACATAAATTCCGTAATCCCATGGAACATTTGGGTTAAAAACCCTGGAATGGCCGGAATTCCCGTTCCCACGGGAATCGGAATCTCGGTGGATCGGGAACGTTTGGATTCCGAGGATTTGAGACTTTTCCCAAGCAGAAAATTCCGTAATTTCCCGCGGATAAACCACCGGGAATTCCCTGGAAAAAAACCGGGAATGTTTGGATTCCAACCACTCAAAACCTTTCCCAAGCAGAGAATTCCGTCATTTCCCGGGAATTTCCGCTCGATTCCTTGGGAAAAAAACCGGGAATGTTTGGATTCCAAGGATTTGAGACTTTTCCAACCAGAAAATTCCATCATTTCCTGTGGATAAACCACCGGGAATTCCCTGGAAAAAAAACGGGAATGTTTGGATTCCAAGGATTTGAGACTTTTCCAACCAGAAAATTCCGTCATTTCCCGGGAATTCCCGCTCGATTCCTCCGGAAAAAACTGGGAATGTTTGGATTCCAAGGATTTGAGACTTTTCCCAACCAGAAAATTCCATCATTTCCTGCGGATAAACCACCGGGAATTCCCTGGAAAAAAAACTGGGAATGTTTGGATTCCAAGGATTTGAGACCTTTCCCAACCAGAAAATTCCGTAATTTCCTGCGGATAAACCACCGGGAATTCCCGCTCGACTCCTCCCGGAAAAAAAACGGGAATGTTTGGATTCCGACCACCCAAAACCTTTTCCAGTCAGAAAATTCCGTAATTTCCCGTGGATAAACCACTGGGAATTCCCGCTCGACTCCTCCCGGAAAAAAACCGGGAATGTTTGGATTCCAAGGATTTGAGACTTTTCCAAGCAGAAAATTCCGTAATTTCCCGGGAATTCCCGCTCGATTCCTTGGAAAAAAACCGGGAACGTTCGGATTCCGACCATTCCAGACCTTTCCCAAGCAGAAAATTCCATCATTTCCCGCGGATAAACCACCGGGAATTCCCTGGAAAAAAACTGGGAATGTTTGGATTCCAAGGATTTGAGACCTTTCCCAACCACAAAATTCCGTAATTTCCCAGAAATCCCCACTTGATTCCTCGGGAAAAAAACCGGGAATGTTTGGATTCCAAGGATTTGAGACCTTTCCAACCAGAAAATTCCGTAATTTCCTGGGAATCCCCGCTCGATTCCTTGGGAAAAAACCGGGAATGTTTGGATTCCAAGGATTTGAGACTTTTCCCAACCAGAAAATTCCATAATTCCACATAAATTCCGTAATCCCATGGAAAATTGAGGTTAAAAACCCTGGAATGGCCGGAATTCCCGTTCCCGCGGGAATCAGAATCTCGGTGGATCGGGAATGTTTGGATTCCAAGGATTTGGGACCTTTCCCAACCAGAAAATTCTGTAATTTCCCGCGGATAAACCACCGGGAATTCCCTGGAAAAAAACCGGGAATGTTTGGATTCCAAGGATTTGAGACTTTTTCCCAACCAGAAAATTCCGTAATTTCCTGGGAATTCCCGCTCGATTCCTTGGAAAAAAACCGGGAACGTTCGGATTCCGACCATTCCAGACCTTTCCCAAGCAGAAAATTCCGTCATTTCCCGTGGATAAACCACCGGGAATTCCCTGGAAAAAACTGGGAATGTTTGGATTCCAAGGATTTGAGACCTTTTCCAACCAGAAAATTCCATAATTCCACATAAATTCCGTAATCCCATGGAAAATTGAGGTTAAAAACCCGGGAATGGCCGGAATTCCGTGGCTCTTTGTAGATTGGGAATGTTTGGATCCCAGAAAATTCCGTAATCCCATGGAAATTCCGCAATCCCATGGAAAATTGAGGTTAAAAGCCCTGGAATGGCCGGAATTCCCGTTCCCGCAGGAATCGGAATCTTGGTGGATCGGGAATGTTTGGATTCCAAGGATTTGAGACCTTTCCAAGCAGAAAATTCCGTAATTTCCCGTGGATAAACCACCGGGAATTCCCTGGAAAAAAACCGGGAATG
This sequence comes from Periparus ater, assembly GCA_032357785.1. Taxonomy (NCBI): domain Eukaryota; kingdom Metazoa; phylum Chordata; class Aves; order Passeriformes; family Paridae; genus Periparus; species Periparus ater. The sequence goes on from CM063636.1 coordinate 83,161,928, forward strand.
TTTGGATTCTGAGCACTCCAAACCTTTCCCAAGCAGAAAATTCCGTAATTTCCTGGGAATTTCCGCTCGATTCCTCGGGAAAAAAACCGGGAATGTTTGGATTCCAAGGATTTGAGACTTTTCCAAGCAGAAAATTCCATCATTCCACATAAATTCCATAATCCCATGGAAAATTGAGGATAAAAACCCGGGAATGGCCGGAATTCCGTGGCTCTTTGTAGATTGGGAATGTTTGGATCCCAGAAAATTCCGGAATCCCATGGAAATTCCATAATCCCATGGAAAATTGGGGTTAAAAACCCTGGAATGGTCGGAATTCCCGTTCCCGCAGGAATCGGAATCTTGGTGGATCAGGAACGTTTGGATTCCAAGGATTTGAGACTTTTCCCAACCAGAAAATTTTGTCATTTCCTGTGGATAAACCACCGGGAATCCCCGCTCGACTCCTCCCGGAAAAAAACTGGGAATGTTGGGATTCCGACCATTTTCCAGTCAGAAAATTCCATAATTCCACATAAATTCCATAATCCCATGGAAACTCCGTAATCCCATGGAAAATTGGGATAAAAACCCTGGAATGGCCGGAATTCCCGTTCCCACGGGGATCGGAATCTTGGTGGATCGGGAATGTTTGGATTCCAAGGATTTGAGACTTTTCCCAAGCAGAAAATTCCATCATTTCCCGCGGATAAACCACCGGGAATTCCCTGGAAAAAAACCGGGAATGTTTGGATTCTGAGCACTCCAAACCTTTCCCAAGCAGAAAATTCCGTCATTTCCCGGGAATTCCCGCTCGATTCCTCGGGAAAAAAACCGGGAATGTTTGGATTCCAAGGATTTGAGACCTTTCCAACCAGAAAATTCCATAATTCCACATAAATTCCGTAATCCCATGGAAAATTGAGGATAAAAACCCGGGAATGGTCGGAATTCCGTGGCTCTTTGTAGATTGGGAATGTTTGGATCCCAGAAAATTCCGTAATCCCATGGAAATTCCGCAATCCCATGGAAAATTGAGGTTAAAAAACCCTGGAATGGCCGGAATTCCCGTTCCCGCGGGAATCGGAATCTTGGTGGATCGGGAACGTTTGGATTCCGAGGATTTGAGACTTTTCCAACCAGAAAATTCCGTCATTTCCCGCGGATAAACCACCAGGAATTCCCTGGAAAAAACCGGGAATGTTTGGATTCCAACCACTCAAAACCTTTTCCAAGCAGAAAATTCCATCATTTCCCGGGAATTCCTGCTTGATTCCTCGGGAAAAAAGCGGGAATGTTTGGATTCCAAGGATTTGAGACTTTTCCAACCAGAAAATTCCGTCATTTCCTGGGAATTCCCGCTCGATTCCTTGGGAAAAAACCGGGAATGTTTGGATTCCGAGCACTCAAAACCTTTTCCAACCACAAAATTCCGTCATTTCGCGGGAATTCCCGCTCGAATCCTTGGGAAAAAACTGGGAATGTTTGGATTCCAAGGATTTGAGACTTTTCCAACCAGAAAATTCCATAATTCCACATAAATTCCATAATCCCATGGAAAATTGAGGATAAAAACCCGGGAATGGCCGGAATTCCGTGGCTCTTTGTAGATTGGGAATGTTTGGATCCCAGAAAATTCCGTAATCCCACGGAAACTCCGTAATCCCATGGAAATTCCATAATCCCATGGAAAATTGAGGTTAAAAACCCTGGAATGGTCGGAATTCCCGTTCCTGCGGGGATCGGAATCTCGGTGGATCGGGAATGTTTGGATTCCAAGGATTTGAGACCTTTCCCAACCAGAAAATTCCGTAATTTCCCGCGGATAAACCACCGGGAATTCCCTGGAAAAAAACCGGGAATGTTTGAATTCCAACCACTCAAAACCTTTTCCAGTCAGAAAAGTCCGTCATTTCCCGGGAATTCCCGCTCGATTCCTCGGGAAAAAACCAGGAATGTTTGGATTCCAAGGATTTGAGACTTTTCCAACCAGAAAATTCCGTAATTTCCTGCGGATAAACCACCGGGAATTCCCTGGGAAAAAAACCGGGAATGTTGGGATTCCAAAGATTTGAGACTTTTCCAGTCAGAAAATTCCGTAATTTCCCGTGGATAAACCACTGGGAATTCCCTGGAAAAAAACCGGGAATGTTCGGATTCCGACCATTCCAGACCTTTCCCAACCAGAAAATTCCATCATTTCCCGCGGATAAACCACCGGGAATTCCCTGGAAAAAAACCGGGAATGTTTGAATTCCAACCACTCAAAACCTTTTCCAGTCAGAAAAGTCCGTCATTTCCCGGGAATTCCCGCTCGATTCCTCGGGAAAAAACCAGGAATGTTTGGATTCCGAGGATTTGAGACTTTTCCAAGCAGAAAATTCCATCATTTCCCGGGAATTCCCGCTTGATTCCTTGGGAAAAAAACCGGGAATGTTTGGATTCCAAGGATTTGAGACTTTTCCAACCAGAAAATTCCGTAATTTCCCGCCGATAAACCACCGGGAATTCCCTGGAAAAAAAACCGGGAATGTTTGGATTCCAACCACTCAAAACCTTTTCCAACCAGAAAATTCCGTAATTTCCCGGGAATTCCCGCTCGACTCCTTGGAAAAAAAACCGGGAATGTTTGGATTCCAAGGATTTGAGACTTTTCCAACCACAAAATTCCGTAATTTCCCGCGGATAAACCACCGGGAATCCCCGCTCGACTCCTCCCGGAAAAAAACCGGGAATGTTTGGATTCCGACCACCCAAAACCTTTTCCAGTCAGAAAATTCCGTAATTTCCCGTGGATAAACCACTGGGAATTCCCGCTCGACTCCTCCCGGAAAAAAAACGGGAATGTTTGGATTCCAAGGATTTGAGACTTTTCCAAGCAGAAAATTCCGTAATTTCCCGGGAATTCCCGCTTGATTCCTTGGGAAAAAACTGGGAATGTTTGGATTCCAAGGATTTGAGACCTTTCCCAACCAGAAAATTCCGTAATTTCCCATGGATAAACCACCGGGAATTCCCTGGAAAAAAAACGGGAATGTTTGGATTCCAAGGATTTGAGACCTTTCCAACCAAAAAATTCCATAATTCCACATAAATTCCATAATCCCATGGAAATTCCGTAATCCCATGGAAAATTGAGGTTAAAAACCCTGGAATGGTCGGAATTCCCGTTCCTGCAGGAATCGGAATCTCGGTGGATCGGGAATGTTTGGATTCCAAGAATTTGAGACTTTTCCAACCAGAAAATTCCATAATTTCCTGTGGATAAACCACCGGGAATTCCCTGGAAAAAAACCGGGAATGTTTGGATTCCGAGCACTCAAAACCTTTTCCAAGCAGAAAATTCCGTCATTTCCCGGGAATTCCCGCTCGATTCCTCGGGAAAAAACCGGGAATGTTTGGATTCCAAGGATTTGAGACCTTTCCCAACCAGAAAATTCCATAATTCCACATAAATTCCATAATCCCATGGAAAATTGAGGATAAAAACCCGGGAATGGTCGGAATTCCGTGGCACTTTGTAGATTGGGAATGTTTGGATCCCAGAAAATTCCGTAATCCCATGGAAATTCCGCAATCCCATGGAAAATTGAGGTTAAAAACCCTGGAATGGCCGGAATTCCCGTTCCCGCGGGAATCGGAATCTTGGTGGATCGGGAACGTTTGGATTCCGAGGATTTGAGACTTTTCCAACCAGAAAATTCCGTCATTTCCCGCGGATAAACCACCGGGAATTCCCTGGAAAAAACCGGGAATGTTTGGATTCCAACCACTCAAAACCTTTTCCAAGCAGAAAATTCCATCATTTCCCGGGAATTCCTGCTTGATTCCTCGGGAAAAAAGCGGGAATGTTTGGATTCCAAGGATTTGAGACCTTTCCCAACCAGAAAATTCCGTAATTTCCCGCCGATAAACCACCGGGAATTCCCTGGAAAAAAAACGGGAATGTTTGGATTCCAAGGATTTGAGGACTTTTCCAAGCAGAAAATTCCGTCACTTCCTGGGAATTCCCGCTCGATTCCTCCGGAAAAAACCGGGAACGTTCGGATTCCGACCATTCCAGACCTTTCCCAACCGGAAAATTCCGTAATTTCCCGCGGATAAACCACCGGGAATTCCCTGGAAAAAAAACCGGGAATGTTTGGATTCCAAGGATTTGAGACTTTTCCAACCAGAAAATTCCGTCATTTCCCGGGAATTCCTGCTCGATTCCTCCGGAAAAAACTGGGAATGTTTGGATTCCAAGGATTTGAGACCTTTCCCAACCACAAAATTCCGTAATTTCCTGCGGATAAACCACCAGGAATTCCCTGGAAAAAAACCGGGAATGTTTGGATTCCAAGGATTTGAGACTTTTCCAACCAGAAAATTCCGTCATTTCCCGCGGATAAACCACCGGGAATTCCCGCTCGACTCCTCCCGGAAAAAAACTGGGAATGTTGGGATTCCGACCACCCAAAACCTTTTCCAGTCAGAAAATTCCGTAATTTCCCGTGGATAAACCACCGGGAATTCCCTGGAAAAAAAACGGGAATGTTTGGATTCCAAGGATTTGAGACTTTTCCAACCACAAAATTCCATCATTTTCCGGGAATTCCCGCTCGATTCCTTGGGAAAAAAAACGGGAATGTTTGGATTCCAAGGATTTGAGACTTTTCCAACCAGAAAATTCCGTAATTTCCTGCGGATAAACCACCGGGAATTCCCTGGAAAAAAAACCGGGAATGTTTGGATTCCAAGGATTTGAGACCTTTTCCAACCAGAAAATTCCGTAATTTCCTGGGAATTCCCGCTCGATTCCTTGGGAAAAAAACCGGGAACGTTCGGATTCCGACCATTCCAGACCTTTCCCAACCAGAAAATTCTGTCATTTCCCGCGGATAAACCACCGGGAATTCCTTCCCGGAAAACCAAAAAAACCGGGAATAACCGGAATTGCCGTTGTGTCCCCGCAGCAATAACGACGACGAAGATCTGACCCCGGAGCAGAAAGCGGAGCGGGAGAAGGAGCGCCGCATGGCCAACAACGCGCGGGAGCGGCTGCGCGTGCGCGACATCAACGAGGCCTTCAAGGAGCTGGGCAGGATGGTCCAGCTCCACCTGAAGAGCGACAAACCCCAGACCAAGCTCCTCATCCTCCACCAGGCCGTGGCCGTCATCCTCAGCCTGGAGCAGCAGGTCCGAGGTGAGAGGGAAATTCGGGGTTTGGGAGGTGGGGATTTGGGTGGGGGTGGTTGGGAGGCGGATGGGGGGTGGGTTCTCCTTGGAAGATCTGATTTTCTTCATGGAAGTTCTGATTTTCCATAAAAAGTGACCTTTTCTCCTTGGAAGTTCTCATTTTCTCCATGGAAGTTCTCATTTTCTCCATGGAAGTTCTCCTTTGTTCCACGGAACCTCTCCTTTTTCCATGGAAGTTCTCATATTTTCCATGGAAGTTCTTATTTCTCCATGGAAGTTCTCCTTTTCTCCATGGAATTCCTCACATTTTCCACGGAAGTTCTCCATTTCTCCATGAGAGTTCTCCTTTTCTCCATGGAAGTTTCTCCATGGAAGTTCTCACATTTTCCATGAAAGTTCTCACATTGTCCATGGAAGTTCTCATTTTCTCCATGGAAGTTCTCATTTGTTCCATAGAAGTTCTCATTTTTCCATGGAACTTCTCCTTTTCTCCATGGAAGTTCTCACATTATCCATGAAAGTTCTCCATTTCTCCATGGAAGTTTCTCCATGGAAGTTCTCACATTTTCCATGGAAGTTCTCCTTTTTCCATAGAATTTGTCTTTTTGTCCACGGAAGTTCTCCTTTTCTCCATGGAAGTTCTCCATTTCTCCATGAGAGCTCTCCTTTTCTCTATGGAAGTTTCTCCATGGAAGTTCTCCATTTCTCCATGGAAGTTCTCCATTTCTCCATGGAAGTTCTCCTTTTTCCATCAAATTTGTCTTTTTGTCCATGGAAGTTCTCATATTTTCCATGGAAGTTCTCATTTTTATCATGGAAGTTCTCATTTGCTCCATGGAAGTTCTGTGTTCTCCATGGAAGTTTCTCCATGGAAGTTCTCCACTTCTCCATGGAAGTTCTGTTTTCTCCATGGAAGTTCTGTTTTCTCCATGGAAATTTTCTCCATGGGAGTTTTCTCCATGAGAGTTCTCCTCTTCTCCATGGAAGTTCTCCTTTTTCCATAGAATTTCTCTTTTTCTCCATGGAAGTTCCCCATTTCTCCATGGAATTTTTCTCCATGGAAATTCTCCATTTCTCCATGGAAGTTTCTCCCTGGAAGTTTTGTTTTCTCCATGGAAGTTTCATCTATGGAAGTTCTCCATTTCTCCATGGAAATTTCTCCATTTCTCCATGGAAGTTTTGTTTTCTCCATGGAAGTTTCTCCATGGAAGTTCCCCATTTCTCCCTAGAATTTTTCTCCATGGAAGTTTCTCCATTTCTCATTGGAAGTTCTCCCTGGAAGTTCTCCATGGAAGTTCTCTCCATGGAAGTTCTCCATGGAAGTTTCTCCCTGGAAGTTCTCCGTTTCTCCATGGAAGTTCCCCTTTTCTCCATGGAAGTTCTCCATTTCTCCCTGGAATTTTTCTCCATGGAAGTTCTCCATTTCTCCATGGAAGTTTCTCCATTTCTCCATGGAAATCCTCCATTTCTCCATGGAAATTTCTCCATGGAAGTTTCTCCATGGATGTTCTCCTTTTCTCCATGGAAGTTTCTCCATTTCTCCCTGGAAGTTCTCTCCATGGAAGTTCTCCATGGAAGTTTCTCCCTGGAAGTTCTCCGTTTCTCCATGGAAGTTCCCCTTTTCTCCATGGAAGTTTCTCCGTGGAAGTTCTCCATGGAAGTTCTCCATGGAAATTTCTCCCTGGAAGTTCTTCCTTTCTCCATGGAAATTTTTCCATGGAAGTTTCTCCATTTCTCCATGGAATTCTCCATTTCTCCATGGAAGTTTCTCCATTTCTCCCTGGAAATTTCTCCCTGGAAATTTCTCCCTGGAAGTTCTCCATGGAATTCTCCATTTCTCCATGGAAGTTCTCCATTTCTCCATGGAAGTTTCTCCATGGAAGTTCTCCCTGGAAGTTCTCCATGGAAGTTCTCCATGGAAGTTTCTTCATGGAAATTTCTCCCTGGAAGTTCTCCCTGGAAGTTCTCCCTGGAAGTTCTCCATGGAAGTTCTCCCTGGAAGTTCTCCCTGGAAGTTGTCCCCGTGATCCCTCCTCCCCGCCGGGATTCTCCTGTTCCCGGTGCGCTGAGCTCCCCTTTTCCCGCAGAACGGAACCTGAATCCGAAGGCGGCGTGCCTGAAGCGGCGGGAAGAGGAGAAGGTCTCCTCGGAGCCTCCTCCGCTGTCGCTGGCGGGACCCCACGGCGGGATGGGCGACGCCTCCAATCACATGGGACAGATGTGACCAGGTGGGGCCGCCCTCCGGAGCTTCCGGAATATTCCCCAAATCCCGGCGTTCCCAAATCCGTATCCCAGAGATGAGCTGGGATATTCCCAGAGGATTCCAAAGGCCGTCGTGGGCACGGCGTCCTGGTGGGGTGGGACAGCGGGGATGGAGTCGGGATGGGATTGGGATTGGGATTTGGATTATGGGATGGATTTGGGATTGGGATTATGGGATGGGATTGGGATTGGGATTGGAATTGGGATTGGGATTGGGATTGGGATTGGGATTTGGGACGGAATTGGGGATGGAATTGGAATTGGGATTGGGATTATGGGATGGGTTTGGGATTGGAATTGGGATTGGGGATGGAATTGGGATTGGAATCGGGGATGGAATTTGGGATTTGGGATTGGAATTATGGGATGGATTTGGGGTTTGGGATGGAATTGGGATTGGAATTACGGGATGGAATTGGGGATGGAATTGGGGATGGAATTGGGATTTGGGATGGATTTGGGATTGGAATTGGGGATGGAATTGGGGATGGATTTGGGATTGGAATTGGGATTGGAATTATGGGATGGATTTGGGATTTGGGATTGGAATTATGGGATGGATTTGGGATTGGAATTGGAATTACGGGATGGAATTGGGGATGGATTTGGGATTGGATTTGGGATTGGGATTGGAATTATGGGATGGATTTGGGATTGGAATTGGAATTATGGGATGGAATTGGGGATGGATTTGGGATTGGGATTGGAATTGGGATTGGGATTATGGGATGGATTTGGGATTGGGGATGGAATTGGGGATGGATTTGGGATTGGGATTGGAATTGGGATTGGAACTGGGATTGGAATTATGGGATGGATTTGGGATTGGGGATGGAATTGGGGATGGAATTGGAGATGAAATCAGGGATGGAATTGCGGATGGAATTGGGATTGGAATCGGGGATGGATTTGGGATTTGGGATTGGAATTGGGGATGGAATTGGGGATGGAATTGGGGATGGAACTGGGATTGGGATTGGGGATGGATTTGGGGATGGAATTGGGGATGGATTTGGGATTTGGGATGGATTTGGGATTGGAATCAGGGATGGAATTGGGATTGGAATTGGGGATGGAATCGGGGATGGAAATCTGGGATTGGAATTGGGGATGGAATTGGAGATGGAATCGGGGATGGATTTGGGATTGGAATTGGGATTGGAATCAGGGATAGATTCGGGGATGGAATTGGGGATGGAAATCAGGCATGGAATTGAGGATGGAATTGGGATTGGAATCATGGGATGGAATTGGGATTGGAATTGGAATTGGGATTGGAATTGGAATTGGGGATGGAAATCAGGGATGGATTTGGGGATGGAAATCAGGGATGGAATTGGGATTGGAATTGGGGATGGAATTGGGGATAAAATTGGGATTGGAATTATGGGATGGAAATCAGGGATGGATTTGGGGATGGATTTGGGATTGGGATTGGAATCGGGGATGGATTTGGGGATGGAAATCAGGGATGGATTTGAGGTTGGAATCAGGGATGGATTTGAGGTTGGAATCAGGGATGGAATTGGGGATGGAATTTGGGATTGGGATTGGATTTGGGATGGATTTGGGATTGGAATTGGATATTGGGGTTGGAATTGGGCTTGGATTTTACACCCGGAATCCCGCTGGGATATTCCGGAGGCGCATCCCAGTCCCCTCTACCTGAATTTTGGGATCGCCAAACCTCGGGATAATCCCAAATCCGCCTTTCCTGACGGGAATTTCCCCTTTTCCCGCAGATCCGGAACGAAATCTCCGTCGCGGCTCCTTCCGTAATTCCCCGATCCCGCGAGAAACCCCTTTTGTTTTTTGGAAGATTCCGACAAGTCTGAGCGATTCCGCAATCCCGGACGCGTGAGATTCCAGCATTCCCGAGGGAAAATCCCGGAAAAAAAAAAAGAGCCGGAAAAAACAGGAAATGAAACGAAAAAACTTTGGAAATTCCGAGCAGAGAGACTGGACCGGCAAATTATTTTTTTTTTTTCCGCACTGTGGGACGACTTTGTGCCTAAAAAATTCCTGAATTTTGGGGTTTTTGGAACAAAAAGGAAAAAAAAATCCTTTAAAAAAAAATTACTTAAGAAAAATTCCTTAAAAAAATTCCTTAAAAAAATATTCCTTAAAAAAATTCCTTAAAAAAAAATCCTACAAAAAAAAAATTCCATAAAAAAAAATTTCCGTAAGAAAAAATTCCATAAAAAAATTCCATAAAAAAAATCCTAGGAAAAAAATCCTAGAAAAAAAATTCTACAAAAAAAAAATTCTACAAAAAAAATTCTACAAAAAAAAAATTCAACAAAAAAAATTCAACAAAAAAAAAATTCAACAAAAAAAAAATTTAAAAAAAGGAAAAAAAAAATTCCTTTAAAAAAAATCAAAAAATCCAAAAAAAAAAAATTCCCGGATTTTTGAAACCTGAGGAAAAACAAAAAAAAAAATAAAATTATTTAATTTCAACTCGCAATAAATGATCAAAATAATTCAAAATAAAAACAAAACTTCCGAAAAAAAAGAGGAAAAAAAAAATTCAAAATAAAGAAAAGAACGACGGGAAAAATAAAAATAAAAAAGAGAAAAATTCCCGGAAAATATTCCCGGAAAAACCAGCGGAGAACGGATGGGAAGAAAGGAAAAATAAAAAAATTCCGATGTCGTTTTTAGCCATTCCATAGGGTAGGAAAAAAAAAATAAAAAATAAAAAATAAAAATTATGGATCTTATACAATAAAAAAAAAAAATATATAAATATAAATATATATATAAATCTATATCAGAAATTTAGTGGAAAATGACGGAAAAGTTTTGTTTTCCTTCCTTTCCCGGTTTTTTTTTTTTTTGTTTTTTTTTTTTTGGGAAGCTCCTGGAAAAATAAAAAAAAAAACGAGAAAAAATATTAAAAAAAAAAAAAAAGGGAAAAAAAAAACCACAAAAAAAATAAAATTATAGGAAGGATTTTTTACAAAAAAACGGAAAAAAAACGGAAAAAAAAAAGGTTTTATTGTAAATACGGAATTTTTCGGGGCTTCTTTTCCTCTTTTCCCGGTTTTTTTTTTGGGAATAGCCAGAGCCTGCCTGGATCCGTGATTTTTTTTGGGGGAAAAAGGAAAAAAAACCGGAATTTTGGCGACCCCCGCGGGATTTTTCCCGATTTTCCGACGTTACCGCCGTGCCTTTCCAATGGTTTCGTTCCATCGGCAAAATTCCCGGATTTTGGGGTGGGAGGGTCGGGAATTCTTCGGGAATTCCGGGATTTTTTTATTTTTTCCGAGACTTTTCCCGGTTTTTTTTTGAGAAAAAAACAAAAAAAAAAGCGGATTTTTTTGGGATGGTCCAAAATGAGCCTTAAAATTCCGGAATTTCGTTGCACTTTGGTCGGGAGGGGGAAAATTCCAGGAATTTTCGGGATTTAGGGAAGGAATTCCCACATTTCCCACGGCTCCGGGTGAATCCCGATCCCAAAATCCCGGATTTTTCCCCTTTTTTCCTTGCAAAAAACCTGGAATTTTCCTTCTTTTTTTAGCACTAAAATCCTGGAATTTTCCCTCCCAAAATCCCCCCAAAACCTGGAATTTTCTCTCCCTAAATTCCCCCAAAAACCTGGAATTTTCCCCCTTTTTTAGCCCTAAAATCCTGGAATTTTCCCTTTTTCCCTTGCAAAAACCTGGAATTTTCCCTTTTTTTTAGCACTAAAATCCTGGAATTTTCCCACCTAAAATTCCTCCAAAATCCTGGAATTTTCCCCCTTTTCCAGCCCTAAAATCCTGGAATTTTCCCCTTTTTTCCTTGCAAAAATCCTGGAATTTTCCCTTTTTTATTTAGCACTAAAATCCTGGAATTTTCCCTCCTAAAATTCCCCCAAAAACCTGGAATTTTCCCCCTTTTTTAGCCCTAAAATCCTGGAATTTTCCCCTTTTTCCCTTGCAAAAACCTGGAATTTTCCCTTTTTTTTTAGCACTAAAATCCTGGAATTTTCCCTCCCAAAATCCCCCCAAAACCTGGAATTTTCTCTCCCTAAATTCCCCCAAAAACCTGGAATTTCCCCCCTTTTTTAGCCCCAAAATCGTGGAATTTTCCCCTTTTACCCTTGCAAAAACCTGGAATTTCTCCCTTTTTTGGCCCTAAAATCCTGGAATTTCCCCTTTTCCAGCCCAAGTCCCTCAAAAATGTTGAATTTTCCACCTTTTTTAGCACTAAAATCCTGGAATTTTCAATTTTCCCTCCCAAAATCCCCCAAAATCCTGGAATTTTCTCCCTTTTTAGCCTTAAAATCCTGGAATTTTCAGTTTTCCCTCCCAAAATCCCCCAAAATCCTGGAATTTTCCCCTTTTCCAGCCCCAAATCCTGGAATTTTCCTTTTTCCAGCCCAAATCCCTCAAAAATGTTGAATTTTCCTTTTTTTTTAGCACTAAAATCCTGGAATTTTCAATTTTCCCTCCCAAAATCCCCCAAAATCCTGGAATTTCTCCCTCTTTTTAGCCCTAAAATCCTGGAATTTTCCTTTTTCCAGCCCAAATCCTGGAATTTTTTCCCTTTTCCAGCCCCAAAATCCTGGAATTTCCCCTTTTCCAGCCCAAATCCCTCAAAAATATTGAATTTTCCACCTTTTTTAGCCCTAAAATCCAGGAATTTTCAATTTTCCCTCCCAAAATCCCCCAAAAACCTGGAATTTTCCCTTTTCCAGCCCCAAAATCCTGGAATTTTCCTTTTTCCAGCCCAAATCCCTCAAAAATGTTGAATTTTCCTTTTTTTTTAGCACTAAAATCCTGGAATTTCCCCTTTTCCCTCCGAAAATCCCCCAAAATCCTGGAATTTTCCCCTTTTCCAGCCCCAAAATCCTGGAATTTTCCATTTTCCAGCCCCAATCCCTCAAAAATATTGAATTTTCCACCTTTTTTAGCACTAAAATCCTGGAATTTTCAATTTTCCCTCCCAAAATCCCCCAAAATCCTGGAATTTCCCCCCTTTTTTAGCCTTGAAATCCTGGAATTTTCCCTTTTCCAGCCCAAATCCCTCAAAAATGTTGAATTTTCCATCTTTTTTAGCACTAAAATCCTGGAATTTCCCCTTTTCCAGCCCAAAACCTGGAATTTTTCCCTCTTTTTAGCCCAAAAATCCTGGAATTTTCCATTCCTTAATCCCCCCAAATAAATCCCAGAAATCCTCGGTCGCCAATTCCGGAGTTCCTGGAAAAAAAAAATGGGAAAAAAATGGGGAAAAAATGGGAAAAAAATGGGAAAAAAATGGAAAAAATGTAAAAAAAAATAGGAAAAAAAAATGAATTTTGTCAATTTTATGGGAAAAAAAATTGGAATTTTTTGGGAATTTTGGATGGTAAAGTTGGATTTTTTTTTTTCCCGTGGTTTTTATTCCACGTTTTCCAGGGTTTTATCGGAATTCCAAGGATGGGAATGATGGGAAAATTCCCTGGGTTTATTCCCAAATTCCTGATGGAAAAAAATCCGGGAATTCTTTTCCTGGGGGGAAAAAAAATGGGAAAAAATCCAAGTTTTTTCCCGTTTTTTCCCAATTTTTCCCGTTTTTTTTCTGCTTTTTCCCAGTTTTTCCTGGTTTTTTCCCATCCCAGCTGAGAATTCCAAAGGAATTGATAAATCCAGGGAAGATTTTATTCCTTAAAATTAAAAAAAAACCACCAAAATCCCTTTTTTTTTTCCAGTTTCACATCCCAAGAATTCCCAGATTTGGGAATTTTCATCCTGGATTTTCCATCCAGTTTTCCATGGGAATTGGAAAAGGGAAAATTCCAAATTTTTGGGGTTTTTTAGGGCGTTTTTGGGGGTTTTTGGGGGGAAATTTTGGATTTTTTTCCCATTTTTTTCCCATTTTTTCCCATTTTCCGCCATTTTTTTCCCATCAAATCCCATTTTTTTCTGGAAATTTGGAATTAGAAGAAGGAAAAAATCGGGAAAATTCCAGAGGGAATTGGAAAAGGAAAAATTCCAAATTTTTGGGTTTTTTTAGGGCATTTTTGAGGTTTTTTTGAGGGAAATTTTGAAATTTTTCCCAATTTTTTCCCATTTTTTTCCCCATTTTTTTCCCATCAAATCCCATTTTTTTCCAGAAGTTTGGAATTAGAAGAAAGAAAAATTTGGGAAAATTCCCAAGGGAAAAAAGTGGGAATTGGAAAAGGAAAAATTCCAAAATTTGGGGTTTTTTTTAGGGCATTTTTGGGGTTTTTTTGAGGGAAATTTTGAATTTTTTCCCATTTTTCCCATTTTTTTTCCTGGAAATGTGGAATTAGAACAAGGAAAAAATTGGGAAAATTCCCAAGGAATTGGAAAAGGAAAAATTTCAAATTTTTGGGTTTTTTTAGGGCATTTTGGGGTTTTTTTGAGCGAAATTTTGAATTTTTTCCAAATTTTTTCCCATTTTTTTCCATCAAATCCCAATTTTTTTTCCTGGAAATGTGGAATTAAAAGGAAAAACTCGGGAAAATTCCAAAGGAAAGAAAGTGGGAATTGGAAAAGGAAAAATTCCAAAATTTGGGGTTTTTTTAGGGCATTTTTGGGGTTTTTTTGAGCGAAATTTTGAATTTTTTCCTAATTTTTTCCCATCAAATCCCAATTTTTTTTCCTGGAAATGTGGAATTAAAAGGAAAAACTCGGGAAAATTCCAAAGGGAAAAAAGTGGGAATTGGAAAAGGAAAAATTCCAAAATTTTGGGTTTTTTTAGGGCATTTTTGGGTTTTTTTCCCGTTTTTTTTTTCCCGGGAAATCGGCGCCGGTTATTCCCAAATTTTTGATTTTTTTGGGAATTTTGGGGGTGGGTTTTTTTTTTTTTGGGGACAAACCTTCTGTAAATGGTGAAAATGATGAACTGTGGCCTTTTTTCATTCTCGTTCCTTGTGATGCAACGGCGGCGGAAAAAAAGGAGCTGAAACGACAAAAAAAGAGGAAAAATGAGGAAAAAAAAATGATGAAAATTGAGGAAAAAAGGGAAAAAAAAGGAAAAAAAATTGGAATTTTTTCCATGTTTTCAGTGCCTGGCTTTTTGTTATAAAGCTTCGTTTGTCGAGTGGTTTTTTGCTATGGAATCCCATGGTAGGAAAAGAGGGGAAAACGGGAAAAGTGGGAAAAAAATGGGGGGAAAATGGGGAAAAATGGGAAAAAATGGGAAAAAATGGGAAAAATGGGAAAAATCGGGAAAAAATGAGGGGTGGGAGGGGGGAAATGGGGGAAAATGGGGAAAAATTGGGAAAAAATAGGGAAAAAATTGGGGAAAAATGGGGAAAAAATTGGGAAAAAATTGGGGAAAAAACTGGGGGAAAATGGGGAAAATGGGAAAAAAATGGGAAAAATGGGAAAAAATGAGGGGTGGGAGGGGGGAAAATGAGGGAAAAATGGGAAAAATGGGAAAAAAATGGGAAAAATGGGAAAAAAATGAGGGATGGGGGAAAAATGGGGGGAAAATGGGGGGGAAATGGAAAAAAAATGGGGGAAAAATCAATTTATTTGGATTATTTTTGGTGGGATTTATGGTTTTTGGGGAGGGGGAAAATTGGGAAAAAATTGGGGGAAAATTGGGGGAAAATGGGAAAAAAATTGGGAAAAAATTGGGGGAAAATTGGGGGAAAATGGGAAAAAAATTGGGAAAAAATTGGGGGAAAATTGGGGGAAAATTGGGAAAAAATTGGGGGAAAAATGGGAAAATTGGGGGAAAAAATGGTGGAAAAATGGGAAAAAAAATTGGGGAAAAATTGGGGAAAAACGGGAAAAAAAAGCGGAAAAATAAATATATTTGGATTATTTTTGGTGGGAATCCATTGTTCTTTGGGAGGGGGGAAAATGGGAAAAAGCACCAAAAAAAAGGGAATTTTGTGGTTTTTGGGGAAAAAAAAGGAGAAAAATTGGGGAAAAATGGGGGAAAAGTTGGGAAAATTGGGAGAAAAATGGGGAAAAAAATTGGGGAAAAATGGAAAAAAATGGGGGAAAAATTGGGAAAAATTAGGGAAAAATTGGGGGAAAAATGTGGAAAAAATGGGGGGAAAAAAGAAGAATATGGGGGGAAAAAATGGAAAAATTGGGGAAGAAACTGGGAAAAATTGGGGAAAAAATTGGGGAAAAATGGGGAAAAAATTGGGAAAAAAATGAAAAAAATGGGGGGAAAAATGGAAGAAAATCGGGAAAAATGGAGGGAAAATGGAAAAAATGGGGGAAAAAATGGAAAAAAATGGGGGGAAATGAGGGGAAAAAATGGAAAAAATTGGGAAAAATTGGGAAAAAATTAAAAAAGGGGGGGAAAAATTGGGGGAAAATGGGGGAAAATTGGGGAGAAATGGAGAAAAAATTGGGGGAAAAATGTGGCAAAAATTGAGGGAAAAATGAGAAAAAATTGGGGGAAAATGGGGTGGAAAAATGGAAGAAAATGGGGGGAAAATGGGAAAAAAATGGGGAGAAAATTGGGGGAAAAAATTCGGGAAAAATAAGGGGGAAATGGAAAAAATGGGGGGAAAAAGTGGGGAAAAATGGGGATAAAAATGGAAAAAATGGGAAAATGGGAAAAAAATGTGGGAAAAAATCGGGAGAAAAATGGGGGAAAAAATTAGGGAAAAATAGGGAAAAAATGAAAAAAATGGGAGAAAATGGGGGGGAAATGGGGAAAATGTGGAAAAATGGAAAAAATTGGGGAAAAAATGGGGGAAAATTAAGGGAAAAATGGGGGAAAAATGGAAAAAAATTGGGGAAAAATGGAAAATATTGGGGAAAAATGGGGGAAAATTGGGGAAAAATGGGGAAAAAATGGGAATAAATTGGTGAAAAAATTGAAGAAAATGTGGGAAAAAATGGGGGGAAAAATAGAAAAAATTGGGGAAAAATGGGGAAAAACTGGGGAAAAAATGGAAGAAAATTGGGGAAAAAATGGGGGGAAAAATGGAAACAACTGGGAAAAATTGGGGGAAAATGGGGAAAAAATGGGGGGAAAATGGAGAAAAAATGGGGGGAAAACGGGGTGGAAAAATGGAAGAAAATGGGGGGAAAATGGGAAAAAAATGTGGGAAAAATTGGGGAAAAAATTGGGGAAAAATTGGGGAAAAATTTGGGGAAAATGGGGGGGAAATGGAAAAAATGGGGGGAAAAAAATGGAAGAAATTCGGGAAAAATGTTGGAAACAAATGAATAAAAAATGGGAAATTTTTCAAAGAGGAAAACATCCAAAAAAAAAATAAAAAAAAAAAAAAAAAGGGAAAAAAAACTGGAAAAAAAAACAGGAAAAAAAAAAGGGAAAAATGTTGGAAAAAACAGGAAAAAAAATCAAAATAATAAAAAGAAAATAAAAATGAAAATAATAAAAAGACTGGAATTCCAGAAAAAAATGACAGTTACACTTTGTTCCCAATGTGTGGCTGAGTGCCTCGATTTTTTCCATGGTTTTTTGGTGTATTCCTGAGTTGTAGATTCGTCCCGGTCGGGATTTGGGAATTCCGGGAATTCCCGGGAATTTTTCCGATTCCCAGCCCCCCGTAGTTGATGTCCATGAGCGTTCTTGGAGCAATAAATGTGGCATTTTTCTAAGCTGGGAATGTCGTTATTCCAGGAATTTCTGGGAATTCCGGGCCTGCAGGGGCTGGGGGAAGGGGCCCAGCTGCCAATTCCAGGCAAATTGGGGAATTTGCTCCTTTTCCAGCAAAAAAATCTGGGAATTTTCACCTTTTCCAGCCCGAAAATCCAGAAATTTTCCCATTTCCAGAACGAAAATCTGGGAATTTCCCAATTTTCCATCCCAAAATCCGGGAATTTTCCCCTTTTCCAGCCCAAAATCCGGGAATTTTCCCATTTTCCAACCCAGAATCCAGAAATTTTCCAATTTTCCAGCCCAAAATCTGGGAATTTCCCCTTTTCCATCCCCAAAATCTGGGAATTTCCCCTTTTCCATGCCAAACTCTGGGAATTTCCCCTTTTCCATGCCAAACTCTGGGAATTTCCCCTTTTCCATGCCAAGCTCTGGGAATTTCCCAATTTCCCAGCCCAATTCCCGGGAATGTTTCCCATCCCAGCCCCCGTAGTTGATGTCCATGAGCGTTCTTGGAGCAATAAATGTGGCATTTTTCTAAGCTGGGAATGTCGTTATTCCAGGCATTGCTGCCAATTCCGGGCCTGCAGGGGCTGGGGGAAGGGGCCCAGCTGCCAATTCCAGGCAAATTGGGCAATTTGCTCCTTTGCCGCACCCAAATCCCGCAATTTGCACCTTTAACAGCCTGAAAATCCAGAAATTTTCCCATTTCCAGAACGAAAATCTGGGAATTTCCCAATTTTCCAGCCCAAAATCCGAGAATTTTCCCATTTCCAGAGCTAAAATCTGGGAATTTTCCTCTTTTCCAGAGCTAAAATCCAGGAATTTCCCATTTCCCAACCCAAATCCAGGAATTTTCCCATTTTCCTGAACTAAAATCCAGGAATTTTCCATTTTCCAGCACTAAAATCTGGGAATTTTCCCCTTTCCCAGTTTGAAAATCTAGGAATGTTCTCTTTTCCAGCCCTAAAATCTGGGAATTTTCCATTTTCCAGCAAAAAAATCCCAGAATTTTCCATTTTCCGGCCCAAAATTCCCGGAATTTTCTCCTTTTCCAGCCCAAAATCTGGGAATTTTCCCATTTCCAGAACGAAATCTGGGAATTTCCCAATTTACCAGCCCCAATATCTGGGAATTTTCCTCTTTTCCAGAGCTAAAATGCGGGAATTTCCCGTTTTCCAACCCAAAATCTGGGAATTTCCCAATTTTCCAGCCAAAAATCCCAGAATTTTCCCGTTTTCCATCCCAAAATCTGGGAATTTTCCCATTTTCCAGCCCTAAAATCCAGAAAGTTTCCCCCTTTACAGCCCAAAATCTGGGAATTTTCCCCTTTTCCAGCAAGAAAATCTGGCAATTTTCCCATTTTCCAGCCCAAAATCCAGAAATTTTGCCATTTCCAGAACGAAAATCCAGGAATTTCCCATTTCCAGAACTAAAATCCGGGAATTTCCCAATTTTCCAGCCCGAAATCCCGGAATTTTCCCCTTTTCCAGCCCAAAATCTGGGAATTTTCCCTTTTTCAACCCAAAATCCAGAAATTTTCCCATTTCCAGCCCTAAAATCTGGGAATTTTCCCCTTTTCCAGCCCCAAAATTTGGGAATTTTCCCATTTCCAGCCCTAAAATCCAGAAATTTTCCCAATGTTCCAGCCCAAAATCCGGGAATTTCCCCTTTTCCAGCCCAAAATCCGGGAATTTCCCCTTTCCAGCCCAAAATCCGGGAATTTTCCCATTTTCCAGCCCAAAAATCCCGGAAAGTTTTCCCCTTTTCCAGCCCTAAAATCTGGGAATTTCCCCATTTTCCAGCCCAAAATCCGGGAATTTTCCCTTTTCCAGCCCAAAATCCCGGAATTTCCCCTTTTCCATCCCAAAATCTGGGAATTTCCCAATTTTCCAGCCAAAAATCCGGGAATTTTCCCATTTTCCAGCCCAAAATCCGGGGAATTTCCCCTTTTCCATCCCAAACTCTGGGAATTTCCCTTTTCCATCCCAAAATCCGGGAATTTCCCCTTTTCCATCCCAAACTCTGGGAATTTCCCCTTTTCCATCCCAAAATCCGGGAATTTCCCCTTTTCCATGCCAAGCTCTGGGAATTTCCCAATTTCCCAGCCCAATTCCCGGGAATGTTTCCCATCCCAGCCCCCGTAGTTGATGTCCAGGAGCGTTCTTGGAGCAATAAATGTGGCATTTTTCTAAGCTGGGAATGTCGTTATTCCAGGCATTGCTGCCAATTCCGGGCCTGCAGGGGCTGGGGGAAGGGGCCCAGCTGCCAATTCCAGGCAAATTGGGCAATTTGCTCCTTTGCCGCACCCAAATCCCGCAATTTGCACCTTTAACACCCTGAAAATCCAGAATTTTCCCATTTCCAGAACGAAAATCTGGGAATTTCCCAATTTTCCAGCCAAATCTCTGGGAATTTTCCCTTTTCCTGAACTAAAATCTGGGAATTTTCCCCTTCTCCACCCTAAAATTCCCACAAAAACTTCAATTTTCCCCTTCTAAGCCCTAGAATCCACGAATTCTCCCTTTTCCAGTCCAAAATCTGGAAATTTTCCCCTTTTCCATCCAAAAATCTCACAAAACCAGGAATTTCCCCTTTTCCATCCCAAAAATCCGGGAATTTTCTCCTTTTCCAGCATTGAAATCCAGGAATTTCCCATTTTCCAGCCCAAAATCCGAGAATTTTCCCATTTTCCAGCCCAAAAATCTGGGAATTTCCCTTTTCCAGCCAAAATCTGGGAATTTTCCCCTTTTCCAGCCGTAAAATTCCCACAAAAACTTCAATTTTCCCCTTCTAAGCCCTAAAATCCAGGAATTTTCCATTTTCCAGCCCAAAATCTGGGAATTTCCCAATTTACCAGCAAAAAAATCTGGGAATTTTCCATTTTTCCAGCCCAAAATCTGGGAATTTTCACCTTTTCCAGCCCGAAAATCCAGAAATTTTCCCATTTCCAGAACTAAAATCTGGGAATTTTCCCAATTTTCCAGCCCGAAAATCCGGAAAGTTTTCCCCATTTTCCAGCCCAGAATCTGGGAATTTTCCCCTTTTCCAGCCCAAACTCTGGGAATTTCCCCTTTTCCATGCCAAACTCTGGGAATTTCCCCTTTTCCATCCCAAACTCCGGGAATTTCCCCTTTTCCATGCCAAGCTCTGGGAATTTCCCAATTTCCCAGCCCAATTCCCGGGAATGTTTCCCATCCCAGCCCCCGTAGTTGATGTCCAGGAGCGTTCTTGGAGCAATAAATGTGGCATTTTTCTAAGCTGGGAATGTCGTTATTCCAGGAATTTCTGGGAATTCCGGGCCTGCAGGGGCTGGGGGAAGGGGCCCAGCTGCCAATTCCAGGCAAATTGGGGAATTTTCTCCTTTTCCAGCAAAAAAATCTGGGAATTTTCACCTTTTCCAGCCCAAAATCCGGGAATTTCCCAATTTTCCATCCCAAAATCTGGGAATTTCCCCATTTCCAGCCCCAAATCTGGGAATTTTCCCTTTTCCAACCCAAAAATCCGGGAATTTCCCCTTTTCCAGCCCAAAATCCAGGAATTTTCTCCTTTTCCTGGACTAAAATCTGGGAATTTTCCCTTTTTCAACCCAAAATCTGGGAATTTCCCTTTTCCAGCCCAAAATCTGGGAATTTTCTCTTTTTCTGCTGTAAAATCCCGGAATTTTCCCATTTTCCAGCCCAAACTCTGGGAATTTCCCCTTTTCCATCCCAAACTCTGGGAATTTCCCCTTTTCCATCCCAAAATCCGGGAATTTCCCCTTTTCCATCCCAAACTCCGGGAATTTCCCCTTTTCCATGCCAAGCTCTGGGAATTTCCCAATTTCCCAGCCCAATTCCCGGGAATGTTTCCCATCCCAGCCCCCGTAGTTGATGTCCAGGAGCGTTCTTGGAGCAATAAATGTGGCATTTTTCTAAGCTGGGAATGTCGTTATTCCAGGCATTGCTGCCAATTCCGGGCCTGCAGGGGCTGGGGGAAGGGGCCCAGCTGCCAATTCCAGGCAAATTGGGCAATTTGCTCCTTTGCCGCACCCAAATCCCGCAATTTGCACCTTGAACACCCTGAAAATCCAGAAATTTTCCCATTTCCAGAACGAAAATCTGGGAATTTCCCAATTTACCAGACTGAAATCCAGGAATTTTCCCATTTCCAACCCAAAATCTGGGAATTTTCCCTTTTCCAGCCCAAAAATCCCAGAATTTTCCCATTTCCAGCACTAAAATCTGGGAATTTTCAATTTTCCAGCCCAAAATCCCGGAATTTTCCCATTTTCCTGCCCTAAAATCCAAAAATTTTCCCATTTCCAGAAGTAAAATCCAGGAATTTTCTCGTTTTCCAGCCCAAAATCCAGGAATGTTCCCTTTTCCAGCCCAAAATCGGGGAATTTTCCCTTTTCCAGCCCCAAAATCCAGAAATTTTCCCATTTTCCAGCCCGAAATCCAGGAATTTCCCCTTTTCCAGCCCCAAAATCCAGAAATTTTCCCATTTTCCAGCCCGAAATCCGGGAATTTTCCCATTTCCAGCCCTAAAATCTGGGAATTTTCCCCTTCTAAGCCCTAAAATCGGGGAATTTCACAATTTTCTGGCACTAAAATGCAGGAATTTTCCCTTTTCCATCCCAAAATCCGGGAATTTCCCCTTTTCCATGCCAAACTCTGGGAATTTCCCCTTTTCCATCCCAAACTCTGGGAATTTCCCCTTTTCCATCCCAAACTCTGGGAATTTCCCCTTTTCCATCCCAAACTCTGGGAATTTCCCCTTTTCCATCCCAAACTCTGGGAATTTCCCCTTTTCCATCCCAAACTCTGGGAATTTCCCCTTTTCCATGCCAAGCTCTGGGAATTTCCCAATTTCCCAGCCCAATTCCCGGGAATGTTTCCCATCCCAGCCCCCCGTAGTTGATGTCCAGGAGCGTTCTTGGAGCAATAAATGTGGCATTTTTCTAAGCTGGGAATGTCGTTATTCCAGGCATTGCTGCCAATTCCGGGCCTGCAGGGGCTGGGGGAAGGGGCCCAGCTGCCAATTCCAGGCAAATTGGGCAATTTGCTCCTTTGCCGCACCCAAATCCCGCAATTTGCACCTTTAACACCCTGAAAATCCAGAAATTTTCCCATTTCCAGAACGAAAATCTGGGAATTTCCCAATTTTCCAGCCCAAAATCTGGGAATTTTCCAATTTTCCAGCCCTAAAATCTGGGAATTTTCTCCTTTTCCACCCTTAAAATCCAGAAATTTTCCCATTTCCAGAACTAAAATCTGGAAATTTCCCAATTTCCAGAACTAAAATCTGGGAATTTCCCCTTTTCCTGCCATAAAATCTGGGAATTTTCCCTTTCCCCGCCCGAAATCTGGGAATTTTCCCCTTTTCCAGCCTTAAAATCTGGAAAGTTTCCCCTTTTCCAGCCCAAAATCTGTGAATTTCCCCTTTTCCAGCCCAAAATCTGGGAATTTTCCAATTTTCCAGCCCCAAAATCCGGGAATATTTCCTTTTCCATCCCAAAATCAGGGAATTTTCCCCTTTTCCGGCCCAAAATCCAGGAATTTTCCCATTTTCCTGCCCTAAAATCCCACAAAACCTGGAATATTCTCCTTTTCCAGCCCTAAAATCCGGGAATTTCCCTTTTCCAGCCCAAAATCTGGGAATTTTCCATTCCCACCCCAAAAAAAGAGGGAATTTAGCTGGGAATATTTAAAAAATTCCAAAGTTTTGAATCCTTCCAATTGGATTTGACCTTTTCTTGCTTCAGTATTCCCAAAAAAATCCCGGTTTTTATTCCCAGAGTTTATTCCCATATTCCCGGGATCCTGGAAGGGAATAAAACTGGGAATATTCCTGGGATAATTCCAGGGAATAAGGAAATAAATCTGGGAATAAACAAAAAAATTTGGGAATATTCCCGGGATCCTGAGAGGGAATAAACCTGGGAATATTCCAGGGATAATTTTAGGGAATAAGGAAATAAATCTGGGAATAAACAAATAAATCTGGGAATATTCCTGGGATTCTGGCCCTTGGAATAAAGAAATAAATCTGGGAATATTCCTGGAATAATTCCAGGGAATAAAGAAATAAATCTGGGAATAAACAAATAAATCTGGGAATATTCCCGGGATAATGCCAGGGAATAAATTTGGGAATATTCCTGGGATAATTCCAGGGAATAAAGAAATAAATCTGGGAATAAACAAATAAATTTGGGAATATTCCAGGGATAATGCCAGGGAATAAATTTGGGAATATTCCTGGGATAATTTTAGGGAATAAGGAAATAAATCCGGGAATAATCAAATTAATTTGGGAATATTCCAGGGATAATTCCAGGGAATAAAGAAATAAACCTGGGAATAAAGAAATAAATCTGGGAATAATCCAGGGATAATTCCAGGGAATAAAGACATAAATCTGGGAATAAACAAATAAATCTGGGAATATTCCTGGGATAATTCCAGGGAATAAATTTGGGAATATTCCCGGGATCCTGAGGGTGAATAAACCTGGGAATATTCCCAGGATAATTCCAGGGAATAAAGAAATAAATCTGGGAATATTCCTGGAATAATTCCAGGGAATAAAGAAATAAATCTGGGAATAAACAAATTAATCTGGGAATATTCCCGGGATTCTGGCCCTTGGAATAAAGAAATAAATCTGGGAATATTCCTGGAATAATTCCAGGGAATAAAGAAATAAATCTGGGAATAAACAAATAAATCTGGGAATATTCCAGGGATACTTCCAGGGAATAAAGAAATAAATCTGGGAATATTCCTGGGATAATTCCAGGGAATCAGGAAATAAACCTGGGAATAAACAACTAAATTTGGGAATATTCCCGGGATTCTGGCCCTTGGAATTTTGGGAATAGCAGCTCTGTCCTATCCCACAGCGCCATCTAGCGCGACCCGAGGAGCAAAAATCCTTGGATTTGGCGCAATTCCCAAATTCCCAGCGGCTCCTCCCGAGCCCCTTCGCACCTTGGAAAAGCTTCCAGGAGTTCTCAGGGAATTCCCAGCTGGATCCCGGTGAAGATTCCCAAAGGAGCCGGAGGGAGATTCCCGAATTATCCCGAATTTCCAGTTTCCATCCGCCGGGATTTGTTCCACTCCCCCAATTCCGGGATTCCAGGATTCCGTTGGCCGCAGAATTCCCGAAGTTTCCAGGAACGAGGGAATAAAAGAAGGGAAGAAAAATGTTATGGAATGATTCCTAAAGGAAGGGAAAGGGAATCAGAAAACAAAACAAATCCAGGAAAATTCTGGGAGGAGCAAGGAGGGAAATTGGGGAGAAAAGAAGGGAAAAAACACCGGGAATGGCCAAAACAAATCCAGGAAAATTCTGGGAGGAGCAGGGAGGGAAATTGGGGAGAACAACAGGGAAAAAAACCGGGAAAAAATTCCATAAAATTCCAGAGGAAAAATCCCCAAAGTGACGCCCCGTGAGAAATGAAACAGCAAATACCAAAGTGTTCCCAACATCAGCAGCGTTATCCATCGGGAAAATCAATATCAATATCAATACCAATAACAGTATCAATATCAATACCAATATCAATACCAATATCAATATCAAAATCAATATCAATACCAGTATCAGTATCAATATCAATACCAATACCAATATCAATACCAATATCAGTATCAATATCAATACCAATATCAATACCAATATCAATATCAAAATCAATATCAATACCAGTATCAGTATCAATATCAATACCAATACCAATATCAATACCAATATCAATACTGATATCAATACCAATATCAATACCAATATCAGTATCAATACCAATATCAATATCAATAACAATATCAATACCAATATCAATACCAATATCAGTATCAATACCAATATCAGTATCAATACCAATATCAATACCAATACCAATCTCAATATCAATATCAATATCAATACCAATATCAATATCAATATCAAAATCAGTATCAATATCAAAACCAATACCAGTATCAATATCAATACCAATATCAGTATCAATAGTAATACCAATATCAATACCAATATCAATACCAATCTCAATATCAATATCAATACCAATACCAATATCAATACCAATATCAATATCAATATCAATACCAATATCAGTATCAATACCAATATCAATACCAATATGAATATCAATATCAGTATCAGTATCAATACCAATATCAATACCAATATCAATATCAATATCAAAACCAGTATCAGTATCAATATCAATACCAATACCAATCTCAGTATCAATATCGATACCAATATCAATACCAATATCAATACCAGTATCAATATCAAAATTAATATCAAAACCAGTATCAATATCAATATAAAAATCAACATCAATACCAGTATCAATATCAGTATCAAAACCAATATCAATACCAGTATCAATACCAGTATCAATATCAATATCAAAATCAATATCAATATTATCAATCAGGATAAATTCAGAAGAAAACTTGCCAGGGAAACGGGAATAAAATCAGCGGGAAAATATCAGGGAAAAATCAGGGGGAAATCAGGGAAAAATTTGGGAAAAATCAGGGAAAAATCAGGGAAAATGGGATAAAATCATGAAAAATCAGGAAAAAAAACCGATCAGGGGAGAATCAGGAAAAATTGGGGGGAAAATGGGGGAAAAAAGACAAAAAAAACCAAACCCCCCTCCAGCTGTTCTCAAATATTATCAATCAGGATAAATTCAAGGGAAAAACTGGGGGAGTTCAAATAAAAATAAGAGAAAAAATCAGGAAAAAAAATCAGGAAAAATCAGGGGAAAAATCAGGGGGGGGAAAATGGGAAAAAAATCAGGAAAAATATGGGGAAAATCAGGAAAAATCGGGGGGGGGGGATAGGAAAATGGGATAAAAATCAGGAAAAAATATGGGGAAAATCAGGAAAAATCAGGGGGGAAAAATGGGATAAAAATCAGGAAAAAATATGGGGAAAATCAGGAAAAATCATGGGGGAAAAATAGGAAAATAGGATAAAAATCAGGAAAAAATATGGGAAAAATCAGGAAAAATCATGGAAAAGAACCAAGAAAAAGAATCAGGAAAAATCAGGAAAAAATTGAGGGAACATGGGGGAAAAGGGGGAGAAAAGCAGGAAAAAGCAAACCGTTCTCCATCTGAAATAATAATGACTGAATAATAATAATGACGGAATAATAATAATGCCGGAATGTCCAAGCAGCCCCCCGAGCGGGGTAAGCACCACACGAGCGGCCCGTACCTGCTCTCCACAGCCAATGGCGGCGGCTCCCTCCGGGCACGGCCGGAGCCCTCAGGGAGCGGGGAGCCAGCGGCGCTCCGGCCTCAACCTCCGGGCACAGAGAGCCGAGGGAGGCGGCGGAATCATCCAGGGGAACCGGGAGGCGGCTCCGGTTCTTTCAGGACAATCCAAAAGTGTTTCCTGAGGGTCGGGATCCCCTCAGGCTCGGGGTCCCCTCAGGCTCGGGTCCCCTCAGCGCTTCCCGCCCTTTTCTCAGGCTCGGGGTCCCCTCAGGACAATCCAGAGATGTTTCCTAAGGTTCGGGGTCCCCTCAGCGCTTCCCGCCCTTTTCTCAGGCCCGGTGTCCCCTCAGGCTCGGGGTCCTCTCAGGACAATCCAGAGATGTTTCCTAAGGTTCGGGGTCCCCTCAGCGTTTCCCACCTTTTTCTCAGGCTCGGGATCCCCTCAGGACAATCCAGAGATGTTTCCTCAGGCTCGGGGCCCCTCAGGACAGTCCAAAGGTGTTTCCTGAGGCTCGGCAATCCCTCAGGACAATCCTCAGGCTCGGGATTACCTCAAGTCAGTCCAGAGACGTTTCCTAAGGTTCGGGGTCCCGCCTTCTTCCCAAGCTCGGGTCCCTCAGGTTCGGGGTCCCCTCAGGTTCCGGGTCCCCTCAGGCTCGGGGTCCCCTCAGGCTCGGGGTCCTCTCAGGACAATCCAGAGATGTTTCCTAAGGTTCGGGGTCCCCTCAGCGCTTCCCGCCCTTTTGTCAAGCTCGGCTCCCCTCAGGCTCGGGTCCCCTCAGGCTCGAGATCCCCTCAGGCTCGGGGTCCCCTCAGGACAATCCAGAGATGTTTCCTCAGGCTCGGGTCCCCTCAGGCTCGGGATCCCCTCAGGACAATCCAGAGATGTTTCCTCAGGCTTGGGGGTCCCTCAAGGTTTCCCACCTTTTTCTCAGGCTCATTCTCCTCTCAGGCTCGGGATCCCCTCAGGACAATCCAGAGACGTTTCCTGAGGCTCGGCAATCCCTCAGGACAATCCTCAGGCTCGGGATTACCTCAAATCAGTCCAGAGACGTTTCCTAAGGTTCGGGGTCCCGCCCTCTTCTCAAGCTCGGGTCCCCTCAGGCTCGGGTCCCCTCAGGCTCGGGTCCCCTCAGGGCTTCCCGCCCTTTTCTCAAACTCGGGTCCCCTCAGCGTTTCCCGCCTTTTTCTCAAGCTCGGGATCCCCTCAGGATCGGGTCCCCCCAGAGTTTCCTGCCTTTTTCTCAGGCTCGGGTCCCCTCAGGACAATCCAGAGACGTTTCCTCAGGCTCGGGTCCCCTCAGCCTCGGGGCCCCTCAGGCTCGGGATCCCCTCAGGCCCGGTGTCCCCTCAGGCTCGGGCTCCCCTCAGGCTCGGGGTCCCCTCAGGCTCGGTGTCCCCTCAGCGTTTCCAGCCTTTTTCTCAGGCTCGGGATCCCCTCAGGACAATCCAGAGATGTTTCCTCAGGCTCAGGTCCCCTCAAGGCTCGGGATCCCCTCAGGCTCGGGATCCCCTCAGGCTCGGGTCCCCTCAGGCTCGGGATCCCCTCAGGACAATCCAGAGATGTTTCCTCAGGCTCGGGGGTCCCTCAAGGTTTCCCACCTTTTTCTCAGGCTCATTCTCCTCTCAGGCTCGGGATCCCCTCAGGCTCGGGTCCCCTCAGGACATTCCAAAGGTGTTTCCTGAGGCTCGGCAATCCCTCAGGACAATCCTCAGGCTCGGGATTACCTCAAATCAGTCCGGAGACGTTTCCTAAGGTTCGGGGTCCCGCCCTCTTCCCAAGCTCGGGCCCCTCAGGCTCGGGGTCCCCTCAGGCTCGGGGTCCCCTCAGGCTCGGGGTCCCCTCAGGACAATCCAGAGATGTTTCCTAAGGTTCGGGGTCCCCTCAGCGCTTCCCGCCCTTTTCTCAAGCTCGGCTCCCCTCAGGCTCGGGTCCCCTCAGGTTCGGGGTCCCCTCAGCGCTTCCCGCCCTTTTCTCAGGATCGGGATCCCCTCAGCGTTTCCCACCTTTTTCTCGGGCTCAGGGTCCCCTCAGGACAATCCAAAGGTGTTTCCTGAGGCTCGGCAATCCCTCAGGACAATCCTCAGGCTCGGGATTACCTCAAATCAGTCCAGAGACGTTTCCTAAGGTTCGGGGTCCCGCCCTCTTCTCAAGCTCGGGCCCCTCAGGCTCGGGTCCTCTCAGGACAATCCAGAGATGTTTCCTAAGGTTCGGGGTCCCCTCAGCGCTTCCCGCACTTTTCTCAAGCTCGGCTCCCCTCAGGCTCGGGTCCCCTCAGGCTCGGGATCCCCTCAGGCTCGGGTCCCCTCAGGCTCGGGATCCCCTCAGGCTCGGGGTCCCCTCAGGACAATCCAGAGATGTTTCCTCAGGCTCGGGGGTCCCTCAAGGTTTCCCACCTTTTTCTCAGGCTCATTCTCCTCTCAGGCTCGGGTACCCTCAAGCGCGGGGCCCCTCAGGACAGTCCAAAGGTGTTTCCTGAGGCTCGGCAATCCCTCAGGACAATCCTCAGGCTCGGGATTACCTCAAATCAGTCCAGAGACGTTTCCTAAGGTTCGGGGTCCCGCCCTCTTCCCAAGCTCGGCTCCCCTCAGGCTCGGGCTCCCCTCAGGCTCGGGTCCTCTCAGGCTCGGGGTCCTCTCAGGACAATCCAGAGATGTTTCCTAAGGTTCGGGGTCCCCTCAGCGTTTCCCACCTTTTTCTCAGGCTCGGGATCCCCTCAGGACAATCCAGAGACGTTTCCTCAGGCTCGGGGCCCCTCAGGACAGTCCAAAGGTGTTTCCTGAGGCTCGGCAATCCCTCAGGACAATCCTCAAACTCGGGATTACCTCAAGTCAGTCCAGAGACGTTTCCTAAGGTTCGGGGTCCCGCCCTCTTCTCAAACTCGGGTCTCCTCAGGTTCGGGGTCCCCTCAGGACAATCCAGAGATGTTTCTTAAGGTTCGGGGTCCCCTCAGGACAATCCAGAGATGTTTCCTAAGGTTCGGGGTCCCGCCCTCTTCCCAAGCTCGGCTCCCCTCAGGCTCGGGCTCCCCTCAGGCTCGGGTCCCCTCAGGAGGCTCGGGGTCCCCTCAGGACAATCCAGAGATGTTTCCTAAGGTTCGGGGTCCCGCCCTCTTCCCAAGCTCGGCTCCCCTCAGGCTCGGGCTCCCCTCAGGCTCGGGTCCCCTCAGGAGGCTCGGGGTCCCCTCAGGACAATCCAGAGATGTTTCTTAAGGTTCGGGGTCCCCTCAGGGCTTCCCGCCCTTTTCTCAAGCTCGGGATCCCCTCAGGATCGGGTCCCCTCAGAGTTTCCTGCCTTTTTCTCTGGCTCGGGTCCCCTCAGGACAATCCAGAGACGTTTCCTCAGGTTCGGGGCCCCTCAGGACAGTCCAAAGTTGTTTCCTGAGGCTCGGCAATCCCTCAGGACAATCCTCAAGCTCGGGATTACCTCAAATCAGTCCAGAGACGTTTCCTAAGGTTCGGGGTCCCGCCCTCTTCCCAAGCTCGGCTCCCCACAAGCTCGGGTCCCCTCAGGCTCGGGGTCCCCTCAGGACAATCCAGAGATGTTTCCTCAGGCTCGGGTCCCCTCAGGCTCGGGATCCCCTCAGGACAATCCAGAGATGTTTCCTCAGGCTCTGGGGTCCCTCAAGGTTTCCCACCTTTTTCTCAGGCTCATTCTCCTCTCAGGCTCGGGATCCCCTCAGGCTCGGGGTCCCCTCAGGACAATCCAGAGACGTTTCCTCAGGCTCGGGTCCCCTCAGGACAGTCCAAAGGTGTTTCCTGAGGCTCGGCAATCCCTCAGGACAATCCTCAGGCTCGGGATTACCTCAAATCAGTCCGGAGACGTTTCCTAAGGTTCGGGGTCCCGCCCTCTTCCCAAGCTCGGGTCCCCTCAGGTTCGGGGTCCCCTCAGGACAATCCAGAGATGTTTCCTCAGGCTCGGGGGTCCCTCAAGGTTTCCCACCTTTTTCTCAGGCTCATTCTCCTCTCAGGCTCGGGATCCCCTCAGGCTCGGGGCCCCTCAGGACAGTCCAAAGGTGTTTCCTGAGGCTCGGCAATCCCTCAGGACAATCCTCAGGCTCGAGATTACCTCAAATCATTCCAGAGACGTTTCCTAAGGTTCGGGGTCCCGCCCTCTTCTCAAGCTCGGGTCCCCTCAGGCTCGGGGTCCCCTCAGGCTCGGGGTCCCCTCAGGACAATCCAGAGACGTTTCCTCAGGCTCGGGTCCCCTCAGGCTCGGGTCCCCTTAGGCTCGGGATCCCCTCAGGACAATCCAGAGATGTTTCCTCAGGCTCGGGGGTCCCTCAAGGTTTCCCACCTTTTTCTCAGGCTCATTCTCCTCTCAGGCTCGGGATCCCCTCAGGCTCGGGGCCCCTCAGGACATTCCAAAGGTGTTTCCTGAGGTTCGGCAATCCCTCAGGACAATCCTCAGGCTCGGGATTACCTCAAATCAGTCCAGAGACGTTTCCTAAGGTTCGGGGTCCCGCCCTCTTCTCAAACTCGGCTCCCCTCAGGCTGGGGCTCCCCTCAGGCTCGGGGTCCCCTCAGCGTTTCACGCCTTTTTCTCAGGCTCGGGATCCCCTCAGGACAATCCAGAGACGTTTCCTCAGGCTCGGGGCCCCTCAGGACAGTCCAAAGGTGTTTCCTGAGGCTCGGCAATCCCTCAGGACAATCCTCAGGCTCGAGATTACCTCAAATCAGTCCAGAGACGTTTCCTAAGGTTCGGGGTCCCGCCCTCTTCCCAAGCTCGGCTCCCCTCAGGCTCGGGCTCCCCTCAGGCTCGGGTCTCCTCAGGCTCGGGGTCCCCTCAGGGCTTCCCGCCCTTTTCTCAAGCTCGGCTCCCCTCAGCGTTTCCCGCCTTTTTCTCAAGCTCGGGATCCCCTCAGGCTCGGGGTCCCCTCAGCGTTTCCCACCTTTTTCTCAGGCTCGGGGTCCCCTCAGGACAATCCAGAGATGTTTCCTCAGGTTCTGGGGTCCCTCAGGGTTTCTCACCTTTTTCTCAGGCTCATTCTCCTCTCAGGCTCGTGTCCCCTCAGGCTCGGGGCCCCTCAGGACATTCCAAAGGTGTTTCCTGAGGTTCGGCAATCCCTCAGGACAATCCTCAGGCTCGGGATTACCTCAAATCAGTCCAGAGACGTTTCCTAAGGTTCGGGGTCCCGCCCTCTTCTCAAGCTCGGCTCCCCTCAGGCTCGGGGTCCCCTCAGGCTCGGGGTCCCCTCAGGACAATCCAGAGATGTTTCCTAAGGTTCGGGGTCCCCTCAGGGCTTCCCGTACTTTTCTCAAGCTCGGGATCCCCTCAGGCTCGGGTCCCCTCAGCGCTTCCCGCCCTTTTCTCAGGCTCGGGATCCCCTCAGGACAATCCAGAGACGTTTCCTCAGGCTCGGGGCCCCTCAGGACAGTCCAAAGGTGTTTCCTGAGGCTCGGCAATCCCTCAGGACAATCCTCAGGTTTGGGATTACCTCAAGTCAGTCCAGAGACGTTTCCTAAGGTTCGGGGTCCCGCCCTCTTCTCAAGCTCGGGTCCCCTCAGGCTCGGGTCTCCTCAGGCTCGGGTCCCCTCAGGCTCGGGGTCCCCTCAGGACAATCCAGAGATGTTTCCTAAGGTTCGGGATCCCCTCAGCGCTTCCCGCCCTTTTCTCAAGCTCGGCTCCCCTCAGGTTCAGGGTCCCCTCAGGTTTTCCCGCCCTTTTCCCAAGCTCGGGGTCCCCTCAGGGTTTCCCGCCCTTTTCTCAGGCTCGGGGTCCCCTCAGGCTCAGGGAAAATTTGGGAATTAGAGCCAGGAAAAACCTCCCAAAAATTCCAGAAACAAAACAAAACAAAACAAAAAACCAAAATAAACACAAAAAACCTCCACAAAACAAACAAAAAAGTCACAAACAAGAAGAAATCCCAAAAAAATTCCTCAGATTTCCAGCGTTTCCCTCAGGCTCGGGGTCCCCTCAGGGTTTCCCGCCCTTTTCCCAACTCGGGGTCCCCTCAGGCTCGGGGAAAATTTGGGAATTAGAGCCAGGAAAAACTTCCCAAAAATCTCAGAAAAAACAAAACAAAACAATCAAAACAAAACAAATCAAAACAAAACAAACCAAAACAACCAAAATAAACAAAAAAGTCACAAACAAGAAGAAATCCTAAAAATTTTCCTCAGTTTTCCTGCCTTTTTCCCAAGCTCGGGGTCCCCTCAGGCTCGGGGAAAATTTGGGAATTA
This sequence comes from Periparus ater, assembly GCA_032357785.1. Lineage (NCBI taxonomy): Eukaryota > Metazoa > Chordata > Aves > Passeriformes > Paridae > Periparus > Periparus ater. The sequence continues at coordinate 83,194,291 of CM063636.1, forward strand.
GAGCCAGGAAAAACTTCCCAAAAATTGCAGAAAAAAACTTCCCAAAAATTCCAGAAAAAAAAGAAAAAACAACACCCCAAATAAACACAAAAAACTCCCACAAAACAAACAAAAAAGTCACAAAGAAGAAAAATATCCCCCAAAATTTCCTCAGGTTTTCCAGCCTTTCCCTCGGGGAAAAGTCGGGAATTAGAGCCGGGAAAAAATTCCCAAAATTCCAGAATAAAAACAAAAAATTCCTGAAATCCCCCCTGAACCCCTCAGGAATTCCAGGAAAGTTCCTCAGGGTTTTCTGCCTTTTTCCAAGGCTCGGGGTCCCCTCAGGATGGGAAAAGTGAAATAAAAAATAAAATAAAATAAAATAAAATAAAATAAAATTATAAAAATAAAATAAAATAAAAATAAAATAAAAATATTTTATAAACTTAAAAAAAAAAAAAGAAAAACAAAGAAAAAAATATTAAAAAAATACAAAAATTACGAAAAAAGGAAAAACTAAGCCAAAAAACCCCAAAAAATTTCCAAAGAAAAACAAAGAATAAAAGACAAAAAAAATACAAAAAAACACAAAAAAAATGGAAAAAAACCAAAAAACTCCAAAAATCTCCAAAGAATAACAAAGAAGATAAAAAAATACAAAAAAAAACCCACAAAAAAGGAAAAAGAAACCAAAAAACCCCAAAAAACCTCCAAAGAAAAACAAAGAATAAAAGATAAAAAAAACCAAAATAACCACAGCAAAAAAAAGGAAAAATAATAAAAAAAACTAAAAAAACCCCAAAACATCACAAAAAAACCTGAACAAAAAGACCCAAAAACCCCAAAGAAAAACAAAGAAAAAAAGAAAAAATTACAAAAAAACACAAAAAAAGGAAAAAAAAAAACCAAAAAACCCCAAAAATCTCAGAAGAAAAACAAAAAAGACAAAAAAACCCAAAAAACCCAAAAAAAAATCACAAAAAAGAAAAAAAAAAGACAAAAAAAAACACAAAAAACACAAAAAAAATGAGGAAAAACCAAATAAAAAAACCACAAAATCTCAAAAAACTTCAGGAAAACGCAGAGATTTCCCTCTGGAATTCCACATTTCCCATCCCCAAACCTTTGGAATTCCACATTTTCCATCCCCAAAACCTCTGGAATTCCACATTTCCCATCCCAAAACCTCTGGAATTCCACATTTCCCATCCCAAAACCTCTGGAATTCCACATTTCCCATCTCAAAACCTCTGGAATTCCACATTTCCCATCCCCAAAAACTCTGGAATTCCACATTTCCCATCCCCAAAACCTTTGGAATTCCACATTTTCCCTCCCAAAACCTCTGGAATTCCACATTTCCCATCCCAAAACCTCTGGAATTCCACATTTCCCATCCCAAAACCTCTGGAATTCCACATTTCCCATCCCAAAACCTCTGGAATTCCACATTTCCCATCTCAAAACCTCTGGAATTCCACATTTCCCATCCCCAAAAACTCTGGAATTCCACATTTCCCATCCCCAAAACCTTTGGAATTCCACATTTTCCCTCCCAAAACCTCTGGAATTCCACATTTCCCATCCCAAAACCTCTGGAATTCCACATTTCCCATCCCAAAACCTCTGGAATTCCACATTTCCCATCCCAAAACCTCTGGAATTCCACATTCCATCCAGGATTTCTCTGTTTTTGTGGGAATATCCAGGATTTCTCCGTGTTTTTGTGGGAATATCCAGGATTTCTCCGTGTTTTTGTGGGAATATCCAGGATTTCTCCGTGTTTTTGTGGGAATATCTGGGATTTCTCCGTGTTTTTGTGGGAATATCCAGGATTTTTCTATTTTTGTGGGAATATCTGGGATTTCTCCGTGTTTTTGTGGGAATATCTGAGATTTCTCCATGTTTTTGTGGGAATATCTGGGATTTCTCCGTGTTTTTGTGGGAATATCCAGGATTTCTCCGTGTTTTTGTGGGAATATCCAGGATTTCTCCGTGTTTTTGTGGGAATATCCAGGATTTCTCCGTGTTTTTGTGGGAATATCTGAGATTTCTCTGTGTTTTTGTGGGAATATCCAGGATTTCTCCGTGTTTTTGTGGGAATATCCGAGATTTCTCCGTGTTTTTGTGGGAATATCCAGGATTTCTCCGTGTTTTTGTGGGAATATCTGGGATTTCTCCGTGTTTTTGTGGGAATATCCAGGATTTCTCCGTGTTTTTGTGGGAATATCCAGGATTTCTCTTTTTTTGTGGGAATATCCAGGATTTCTCCATGTTTTTGTGGGAATATCCAGGATTTCTCTTTTTTTGTGGGAATATCCAGGATTTCTCCGTGTTTTTGTGGGAATATCCAGGATTTCTCCGTGTTTTTGTGGAATATTCAGGATTTCTCTGTGTTTTTGTGGGAATATCCAGGATTTCTCCGTGTTTTTGTGGGAATATCCAGGATTTCTCCATGTTTTTGTGGGAATATCCAGGATTTCTCCGTGTTTTTGTGGGAATATCCAGGATTTCTCCGTGTTTTTGTGGGAATATCCAGGATTTCTCCGTGTTTTTGTGGGAATATCTGAGATTTCTCTGTGTTTTTGTGGGAATATCCAGGATTTCTCCATGTTTTTGTGGGACTATCCGAGATTTCTCTGTGTTTTTGTGGGAATATCCAGGATTTCTCCGTGTTTTTGTGGGAATATTCAGGATTTCTCCGTGTTTTTATGGGAATATCCAGGATTTCTCCGTGTTTTTGTGGGAATATCCAGGATTTCTCCGTGTTTTTGTGGGAATATCCAGGATTTCTCCGTGTTTTTGTGGGAATATTCAGGATTTCTCCGTGTTTTTATGGGAATATCCAGGATTTCTCCGTGTTTTTGTGGGAATATCCAGGATTTCTCCGTGTTTTTGTGGGAATATCCAGGATTTCTCCGTGTTTTTGTGGGAATATTCAGGATTTCTCTGTGTTTTTGTGGGAATATCCAGGATTTCTCCGTGTTTTTGTGGGAATATCCAGGATTTCTCCGTGTTTTTGTGGGAATATCCAGGATTTCTCCGTGTTTTTGCGGGAATAACAAAGAAACTCTCCCCACCTGCAATTCCAACGGAACGAAAGAGCCAAAATTCCTGCAATAACCAAATTCCACCTGGCAAAAATCGGGAATTTTATTTACAAATCCAGGGAAAAGGAGGAGGAGGAGGAGGAAGAGGAGGAAGAGGAAAACATTCCAGCTGAAAGCAATGATTTCTTGGGAATGGCAGGAATTCCAAGTGAGAGTCCCTGGGATGGCCGAGCCGTTTTCCAGGAGTCGGAAAATTGGGAATTTGGGAGCGGGATAAGGCTTTGCTTCCTAGTGGCTCTCTCCTTTCTTCCCAACTACCTGGGAATGGGAGAAAAAAAATCCGGGAATGAAAATTCCAAGCTGGGCAGGAGCAGATTTGGGAAGCTGGGATTGAGATTGCTGATCCCAGGAATCCAGAAATCCATGGAATTCTGATCCCTGAATCCCAAAAACCCAGTGCTGAGCTCACAGGGAATAAAAACCTATGGAAATAATCCAGAAATCCCAAATCCAGATTCCAAATCACAGATTCCCAAATCCAGATTCCCAAAATCCAATCCCAGATTCCCAATCCCAATTCCCAAATCCCAATCCAGATTCCCAATCCCAGATTTCCAATCCCAGATTCCCAAAGATTCCCAAATCCAGAATCCCAATCCCAGATTCCCAATCCCAGATTCCCAATCCAAATTCCCAAAATCCAAATCCAGATTCCCAATCCAGATTCCCAAAGATTCCCAAAGATTCCCAAATCCAGATTCCCAATCCCAGATTCCCAAAGATTCCCAATCCAGATTCTCAACCCAGATTCTCAAATCCCAATCCCAGATTCCCAATCCAGATTCCCAATCTCAGATTCCCAAAATCCCAATCCAGATTCCCAATCCCAATTCCCAAAATCCAGATTCCCAATCCCAGAGTCCCAATCCCAGATTCCCAATCCCAGATTCCCAAAATCCAATCCCAAAATCCCAATCCAGATTCCCAATCCCAGTTTCCCCATCCAGATTCCCAAAGATTCCCAATCCCAGATTCCCAAAATCCAAATTAAGATTCCCAATCCAGATTCCAAATCCCAGATTCCCAATCCCAGATTCCCAATCCCAATCCCAGATTCCAATCCCAGATTCCCAAAATCCAATCCAAGATTCCCAAAGATTCCCAATCCCAGATTCCCAATCCCAGATTCCCAAAGATTCCCAATCCAGATTCTCAACCCAGATTCCCAAATCCCAATCCCAGATTCCCAAAGATTCCCAAATCCAGATTCCAATCCCAGATTCCCAAATCCAGATTCCCAAAATCCAATCCCAGATTCCCAATCACAGATTCCCAATCCCAGATTCCCAATCCCAGATTCCCAACCCCGGATTCCCAATCCAAATTCCCAAAATCCAAACCCAGATTCCCAAAATCCAGATTCCCAATCCCAGATTCCCAAAGATTCCCAAACCAAGATTCCCAAAATCCAAATCCAAATCCCCAATCCAGATTCCCAATCCCAGATTCCCAAAATCCAATCCCAGATTCCCAAAATCCCAATCCACATTCCCAATCCAGATTCCCAAAATCCAGAATCCCAAATCCAGATTCCCAATCCCAGATTCCCAGATTCCCAATCCAGATTCCCAATTCCAGATTCCAATCCCAGATTCCCAAAATCCAATCCCAGATTCCCAATCCCAGATTCCCAAAGATTCCCAAATCAAGATTCCCAATCCCAGATTCCCAAATCCAGATTCCCAATCTCAGATTCCCAATCCCAGATTCCCAAAATCCCAATCCAGATTCCCAAAGATTCCCAAATCAAGATTCCCAACCAAGATTCCCAAATCGATTCCCAATCCCAGATTCCCAGATTCCAATCCCAGATTCCCAATCCCAGATTCCCAATCCCAGATTCCCAACCCAGATTCCCAAAGATTCCCAAATCCAGATTCCCAATCCCAGATTCCCAAAGATTCCCAATCCCAGATTCCCAAAGATTCCCAATCTCAGATTCCCAACCCAGATTCCCAAAATCCAAATCCAGATTCCCAATCCCAGATTCCCAATATCCCAATCCAGATTCCCAATCCCAGATTCCCAAAATCCAGAATCCCAATCCCAGATTCCCAAAATCCCAATCCAGATTCCCAATCCCAGATTCCCAATCCCAGATTCCCAAAATCCAATCCCAGATTCCCAATCCCAGATTCCAATCCCAGATTCCCAAAATCCAATCCCAGATTCCCAAAATCCAATCCCAGATTCCCAAAATCCAATCCCGATTCCCAATCCCAGATTCCCAATCCCACATTCCCAATCCCAGATTCCCAAATCCAGAATCCCAAATCCAGATCCCAATCCCATTCCAATCCCAGATTCCCAACCCAGATTCCCAAAGATTCCCAATCCAGATTCCAATCCCAGATTCCCAATCCCAGATTCCCAATCCCAGATTCCCAATCCCAGATTCCCAATCCCAGATTCCCAAAATCCAATCCCAGATTCCCAAAGATTCCCAATCCCAGATTCCCAAACCCAGATTCCCAAAGATTCCCAATCCCAGATTCCCAATCCCAGATTCCCAATCCCAGAATCCCAATCCAGATTCCCCAAATCCAATCCCAGATTCCCAATCCCAGATTCCCAATCCCAGATTTCCAACCCAGATTCCCAAAGATTCCCAAATCCAGAATCCCAAATCCAGATTCCCAATCCCAGATCCCCAATCCCAGATTCTCAAAGATTCCCAAATCAAGATTTCCAACCAAGATTCCCAAATCCAGATTCCCAATCCCAGATTCCCAAAATCCCAATCCAAATTCCCAATCCCAGATTCCCAAAGATTCCCAAATCAAGATTCCCAACCAAGATTCCCAAATCGATTCCCAATCCCAGATTCCCAATCCCAGATTCCCAATCCCAGATTCCCAAACCCAGATTCCCAAAATCCCAATCCAGATTCCCAATCCCAGATTCCCAAAATCCCAATCCAGATTCCCAATCCCAGATTCCCAAATCCAGATTCCCAAAATCCAATCCCAGATTCCCAAAGATTCCCAAATCCAGATTCCCAAAATCCAATCCCAGATTCCCAATCCCAGATTCCCAAAATCCAAATCCAAATCCCCAACCCAGATTCCCAAATCCAGATTCCCAATCCCAGATTCCCAAATCCAGATTCCCAAAGATTCCCAATCCCACATTCCCAATCCCAGATTCCCAAAATCCAGAATCCCAAATCCAGATCCCAATCCAGATTCCCAAAATCCCAATCCAGATTCCCAATCCCAGATTCCCAAAATCCAATCCCAGATTCCAATCCCGGATTCCCAATCCCAGATTCCCAAAATCCCCAATCCCAGATTCCCAATCCCAGATTCCCAATCCCAGATTCCCAATCCAGATTCCCAATCCCAGATTCCCAATCCCAGATTCCCAAAATCCCAATCCAGATTCCCAATCCCAGATTCCCAATCCCAGATTCCCAATCCCAGATTCCCAATCCAGATTCCCAAAATCCAATCCCAGATTCCCAAAGATTCCCAATCCAGATTCCCAATCCCAGATTCCCAATCCCAGATTCCCAATCCCGGATTCCCAATCCCAGATTCCCAATCCAGATTCCCAAAGATTCCCAATCCCAGATTCCAATCCCAGATTCCCAATCCAGATTCCCAAAATCCCAATCCCAGATTCCCAATCCCAGATTCCCAAAGATTCCCAATCCCAGATTCCCAATCCCAGAATCCCAAATCCAGATTCCCAATCCCAGATTCCCAATCCCAGATTCCCAAAATCCAGAATCCCAAAATCCAATCCCAGATTCCCAATCCCAGATTCCCAAAATCCAATCCCAGATTCCCAATCCCAGATTCCCAAAATCCAATCCCAGATTCCCAATCCCAGATTCCCAAAATCCCAATCCCAGATTCCCAATCCCAGATTCCCAAAATCCAATCCCAGATTCCAATCCCAGATTCCCAAAATCCAGAATCCCAAATCAAGATTCCCAATCCCAGATTCCCAATTCCCAAAATCCAATCCCAGATTCCCAATCCCAGATTCCCAAAGAGTCCCAAATCAAGATTCCCAACCAAGATTCTTAAATCAATTCCCAATCCCAGATTCCCAATCCCAGATTCCCAATCCGATTCCCAAAATCCAATCCCAGATTCCCAATCCCAGATTCCCAAAGATTCCCAAATCCAGATTCCAATCCCAGATTCCCAATCCAGATTTCCAACCCAGATTCCCAATCCCAGATTCCCAAATTTATTCCAATCCCAGATTCCCAATCCAAATTCCCAAAATCCAAATCCAGATTCCCAATCCCAGATTCCCAATCCCAGATTCCCAATCCCAGATTCCCAAAATCCAGAATCCCAAATCCAGATTCCCAATCCCAGATTCCCAATCCCAGATTCCCAAAGATTCCCAATCCCAGATTCCCAGATTCCCAATCCCAGATTTCCAACCCAGATTCCCAAAATCCCAATCCCAGATTCCCAATCCAGATTCCCAATCCCAGAATCCCAAAATCCAAATTAAGATTCCCAATCCAGATTCCAAATCCCAGATTCCCAAACCCAGATTCCCAATCCAGATTCCCAATCCCAGATTCCCAAAATCCCAATCCAGATTCCCAAAATCCAATCCCAGATTCCCAATCCAGATTCCCAATCCCAGATTCCCAATCCCAGATTCCCAATCCCAGATTCCCAATCCAGATTCCCAAAGATTCCCAATCCCAGATTCCAATCCCAGATTCCAATCCCAGATTCCCAAAATCCCAATCCCAGATTCCCAGTTTTTCCCACGGATTCCCCTGCTGTGTTCCCCGATTCCAATCCCCGGGAAAACTCCGGGAATTCCGGGAGAACATTCCCAGTTTTTTCCCGGGATCGCTCACTCGTTTGAAGTCGTTCATGTTGGTGGCCTGCACCGGGGTCCCGATGAAGGTGAAGTAAGAGATGATCGTCGTCTCCTCGTCGCCGTGGTTGGACTGCACGAACAGCTGGAAAAAATTCCAGGGAAAATTCGGGAATTTCATCCGCAGCAAATGAAACTTTTCCCCCTTCCTCATTCCCAAGGTTTTTTTGGGAATGTTGGGATTTTCCCAGTGAAGAATTCCCACCAGGGATGGTGATGGAGATGAGGAACGGAATTCCCATGGATTTATCCTGGGATTCTGGGCTTGGACAAGACCTTGGAGATCATGGAGAGACCACCAGGGATGGTGATGGAGATGAGGAACGGAATTCCCATGGATTTATCCCGGGATTTTGGGCTGGAGGAGACCTTGGAGATCATGGAGAGACCAAACCACATCCATGGATGGTGATGGAGATGGGAAATGGAATTCCCAGGGATTTATCCCGGGATTCTGGGCTTGGAAAGATGTTGGAGATCATGGAGAGACCACCAGGGATGGTGATGGAGATGAGGAACGGAATTCCCATGGATTTATCCCGGGATTCTGGGCTTGGAGGAGACCTTGGAGATCATGGAGAGACCACCAGGGATGGTGATGGAGATGAGGAACGGAATTCCCAGGGATTTATCCCGGGATTCTGGGCTTGGAAAGATCTTGGAGATCATGGAGACCAAACCACATCCATGGATGGAGAAATGGAATTCCCAGGGATTTATCCTGGGATTCTGGGCTGGAGGAGACCTTGGAGATCATGGAGACCAAGCCATGACCTCCTCACATCCATGGATGGTGATGGAGATGAGGAACAGAATTCCCATGGATTTATCCCGGGATTTTGGGCTGGAGGAGACCTTGGAGATCATGGAGAGACCACCAGGGATGGTGATGGAGATGAGGAACGGAATTCCCAGGGATTTATCCCGGGATTCTGGGCTTGGAAAAGATCTTGGAGATCATGGAGAGACCAAACCACATCCATGGATGGAGAAATGGAATTCCCAGGGATTTATCCCAGGATTCTGGGCTGGAGGAGACCTTGGAGATCATGGAGAGACCACCATGGATGGTGATGGAGATGAAGAACGGAATTCCCATGGATTTATCCCGGGATTCTGGGCTGGAGGAGACCTTGGAGACCATGGAGAGACCACCATGGATGGTGATGGAGATGGGAAATGGAATTCCCATGGATTTATCCCGGGATTCTGGACTGGAAAAGATCTTGGAGATCATGGAGAGACCACCAGGGATGGTGATGGAGATGAGGAACGGAATTCCCATGGATTTATCCTTGGATTCTGGCCTTGGAAAGACCTTGGAGATCATGGAGAGACCACCAGGGATGGTGATGGAGATGAGGAACGGAATTCCCAGGGATTTATCCCGGGATTCTGGGCTTGGAGGAGACCTTGGAGATCATGGAGAGACCAAACCACATCCATGGATGGAGAAATGGAATTCCCATGGATTTATCCCGGGATTCTGGGCTTGGAAAAGATCTTGGAGATCATGGAGAGACCACCATGGATGGTGATGGAGATGAGGAACAGAATTCCCATGGATTTATCCCGGGATTCTGGGCTTGGAGGAGACCTTGGAGATCATGGAGACCAAGCCATGACCTCCTCACATCCATGGATGGTGATGGAGATGAAGAACGGAATTCCCATGGATTTATCCCGGGATTCTGGGCTTGGAAAGACCTTGGAGACCATGGAGAGACCACCAGGGATGGTGATGGAGATGAGGAACGGAATTCCCAGGGATTTATCCCGGGATTCTGGGCTTGGAGAAGACTTTGGAGATCATGGAGAGACCACCAGGGATGGTGATGGAGATGAGGAACGGAATTCCCATGGATTTATCCCGGGATTCTGGGCTGGAAAAGACCTTGGAGATCATGGAGACCAAACCATGACCTCACATCCATGGATGGTGGTGGAGAAATGGAATTCCCATGGATTTATCCCGGGATTTTGGGCTTGGAAAGACCTTGGAGATCATGGAGAGACCACCAGGGATGGTGATGGAGATGAGAAATGGAATTCCCATGGATTTATCCCGGGATTTTGGGCTGGAGGAGACCTTGGAGATCATGGAGAGACCACCAGGGATGGTGATGGAGATGAGACCTGGAATTCCCATGGATTTATCCCGGGATTCTGGGCTGGAAAAGATCTTGGAGACCATGGAGAGACCACCATGGATGGTGATGGAGATGGAATTCCCATGGATTTATCCCGGGATTTTGGGCTTGGAAAGACCTTGGAGATCATGGAGAGACCACCATGGATGGTGATGGAGATGAGGAACGGAATTCCCAGGGATTTATCCCGGGATTCTGGGCTTGGAAAGATCTTGGAGACCATGGAGAGACCACCAGGGATGGTGATGGAGATGAAGAACGGAATTCCCCGGGATTTATCCCGGGATTCTGGGCTTGGAGAAGACCTTGGAGACCATGGAGAGACCAAACCACATCCAGGGATGGAGAAATGGAATTCCCATGGATTTATCCCGGGATTCTGGGCTTGGAAAGATCTTGGAGATCATGGAGAGACCACCAGGGATGGTGATGGAGATGAGGAACGGAATTCCCATGGATTTATCCTGGGATTCTGGGCTGGAAAAGACCTTGGAGATCATGGAGAGACCACCATGGATGGTGATGGAGATGAGGAACGGAATTCCCAAGGATTTATCCCGGGATTCTGGGCTTGGAGGAGACCTTGGAGACCAAGCCATGACCTCCTCACATCCAGGGATGGTGACTCCACCACCTCCCCAGGAAGAACATTCCAGGGTTCATCACCCTTTCCATGAAGAACTTCTGCCTGACTTCCAACCTCAGCTTCTCCTGGTGCAGCTCCAGGAGTGTCCTCTCCTGTCAGTGCTGCCTGGTGAAGGAGAGTGACCTCACCTGACCAAAACCTCCTTGAGTTCCTCCAGGATGAACATCTCCAGATGTTCCTCACGGGGTTTGTGTCCCCGTGTCTGGTGAAGGAGACCAAAACCTCCTTTGAGGAGTTGTGAGGTCACCTGTGAGTCTCCTCCAGGATGAACATCTCCAGATGTTCCTCACAGGGTTTGTGTCCCCATCTCTGGTCAAGAAGACCAATCCCCACCTGACCAAAACCTCCTTTGAGGAGTTGTGGAGAGTTCCTCCAGGATGAACATCTCCAGATGTTCCTCACGGGGTTTGTGTCCTCATGTCTGGTGAAGGAGACCAATCCTCACCTGACCAAAACCTCCTTGAGTTCCTCCAGGATGAACATCTCCAGATGTTCCTCACAGGGTTTGTGTCCTCATGTCTGGTGAAGAAGACCAAGCCTCACCTGACCAAAACCTCCTTGAGTTCCTCCAGGATGAACATCTCCAGATGTTCCTCACGGGGTTTGTGTCCTCATGTCTGGTCAAGAAGACCAATCCCCACCTGACCAAAACCTCCTTTGAGGAGTTGTGAGGTCACCTGTGAGTCTCCTCCAGGATGAACATCTCCAGATGTTCCTCACAGGGTTTGTGTCCCCACATCTGGTGAAGAAGACCAACCCTCACCTGACCAAAACCTCCTTGAGCTCCTCCAGGATGAACATCTCCAGATGTTCCTCATGGGGTTTGTGTCCCCACATCTGGTCAAGAAGACCAATCCTCACCTGACCAAAACCTCCTTTGAGGAGTTTTGAGGTCACCTGTGAGTCTCCTCCAGGATGAACATCTCCAGATGTTCCTCACAGGGTTTGTGTCCTCATGTCTGGTGAAGGAGACCAAGCCTCACCTGACCAAAACCTCCTTGAGCTCCTCCAGGATGAACATCTCCAGATGTTCCTCACGGGGTTTGTGTCCTCATGTCTGGTGAAGGAGACCAAGCCTCACCTGACCAAAACCTCCTTGAGCTCCTCCAGGATGAACATCTCCAGATGTTCCTCACAGGGTTTGTGTCCCCACATCTGGTGAAGGAGACCAACCCTCACCTGACCAAAACCTCCTTGAGTTCCTCCAGGATGAACATCTCCAGATGTTCCTCACAGGGTTTGTGTCCCCATCTCTGGTCAAGAAGACCAATCCTCACCTGACCAAAACCTCCTTTGAGGAGTTGTGAGGTCACCTGTGAGTCTCCTCCAGGATAAACATCTCCAGATGTTCCTCACAGGGTTTGTGTTCCCTCGTCTGGTGAAGGAGACCAACCCTCACCTGACCAAAACCTCCTTTGAGGAGTTGTGGAGAGTTCCTCCAGGATAAACATCTCCAGATGTTCCTCACAGGGTTTGTGTTCCCACATCTGGTCAAGAAGACCAATCCTCACCTGACCAAAACCTCCTTTGAGGAGTTGAGTTCCTTCAGGATGAACATCTCCAGCTCCCTCAGCTGTTCCTCACAGGGTTTGTGTCCCCGTGTCTGGTGAAGGACAGCTCTCCTGACCAGCCCAGGATGTCCCAGGATGTTCCTGGAGCTCTCCTGACCCTACCAGGATGTCCCTGGACCTCTCCTGACCATCCCAGGATGTTCCTGGATGTTCCTGGTGCTCTCCTGCCCAGCCCAGAAGGTCCCAGAATGTTCTTGGAGCTCTCCTGACCATCCCAAGATGTTCTTGGAGCTCTCCTGACCAGCCCAGGATGTCCCTGGAGCTCTCCTGACCAGCCCAGGATGTTCCTGGAGCTCTCCTGACCAGCCCAGAAGGTCCCAGAAGGTCACAGGATGTTCTTGGAGCTCTCCTGACCATCCCAAGATGTTCCTGGTGCTCTCCTGACCATCCCAAGATGTTCTTGGAGCTCTCCTGACCATCCCAGGATGTCCCCGGAGCTCTCCTGACCATCCCAAGATGTTCCTGGAGCTCTCCTGCCCAGCCCAGAAGGTCCCAGAAGGTCCCAGGATGTCCCTGGAGCTCTCCTGACCATCCCAAGATGTTCCTGGAGCTCTCCTGACCAGCCCAGGATGTTCTTGGAGCTCTCCTGACCAGCCCAGGATGTCCCTGGTGCTCTCCTGACCGGCCCAGGATGTTCTTGGAGCTCTCTTGACTATCCCAAGATGTTCCTGGTGCTCTCCTGACCAGCCCAGAATGTCCCTGGAGCTCTCCTGCCCAGCCCAGAAGGTCCCAGAAGGTCCCAGGATGTTCCTGGAGCTCTCCTGACCATCCCGGGATGTTCCTGGAGCTCTCCTGCCCAGCCCAGAAGGTCCCAGAAGGTTCCTGGTGCTCTCCTGACCAGCCCAAAATGTTCCTGGAGCTCTCCTGACCATCCCAGGATGTTCTTGGAGCTCTCCTGCCCAGCCCAGAAGGTCCCAGGAGGTCCCAGAAGATCCCAGGATGTTCCTGGAGCTCTCCTACCCAGCCCAGAAGGTCCCAGAAGGTTCCTGGAGCTCTCCTGCCCAGCCCAGAAGGTCCCAGAAGGTCCCAGGATGTTCCTGGAGCTCTCCTGCCCAGCCCAGAAGGTCCCAGGAGGTCCCAGGATGTTCCTGGAGCTCTCCTGACCATCCCACGATGTTTCTGGACCTCTCCTGACCATCCCAGGATGTCCCTGGATGTTCTTGGAGCTCTCCTGACCATCCCAGGATGTTCCTGGAGCTCTCCTGCCCAGCCCAGAAGGTCCCAGGATGTTCCTGGAGCTCTCCTGACCAGCCCAGGATGTCCCCAGAGTTCTCCTGACCAACCCAAAATATTCTTGGAGCTCTCCTGACCACCTCAGGATGTTCCTGGTGCTCTCCTGACCATCCCAGGATGTTCCTGGAGCTCTCCTGCCCAGCCCAGAAGGTCCCAGGAGGTCCCAGAAGGTCCCAGGATGTTCCTGGAGCTCTCCTGCCCAGCCCAGAAGGTCCCAGGAGGTCCCAGAAGGTCCCAGGATGTTCCTGGAGCTCTCCTGACCAGCCCAGAAGGTCCCAGAAGGTCCCAGGATGTTCCTGGAGCTCTCCTGACCAGCCCAAGATGTTCTAAGAGCTCTCCTGCCCAGCCCAGGATGTCCCTGGATGTTCCTGGGGTTCTCCTGACCACCTCAGGAAGGCTCTGGAGCTCTCCTGACCAGCCCAGAAGGTCTCAAGAGGTCCCAGAAAGTCCCAGGATGTTCCTGGAGCTCTCCTGCCCAGCCCAGAAGGTCCCAGGAGGTCCCAGAAGGTCCCAGGATGTTCCTGGAGCTCTCCTGACCAGCCCAGAAGGTCCCAGGATGGCTCTGGAGCTCTCCTGACCATCCCAAGATGTTCTTGGAGCTCTCCTGACCAGCCCAGGATGTTCCTGGAGCTCTCCTGCCCAGCCCAGAATGTCCCAGAAGGTTCCTGGAGCTCTCCTGACCATCCCAGGATGTTCCTTGAGCTCTCCTGACCACCTCAGGACGGCTCTGGAGCTCTCCTGACCATCCCAGGATGTTCCTGGAGCTCTCCTGCCCAGCCCAGAAGGTCCCAGAAGGTCCCAGGAGGTCCCAGAAAGTCCCAGGATGTTCCTGGAGCTCTCCTGCCCAGCCCAGAAGGTCCCAGGAGGTCCCAGGAGATCCCAGGATGTTTCTGGACCTCTCCTGACCAGCCCAGAATGTTCTTGGAGCTCTCTTGACCATCCCAGAATGTTCTTGGAGCTCTCCTGACCATCCCAGGATGTTCCTGGAGCTCTCCTGACCAGCCCAGGATGTTTCTGGAGCTCTCCTGACCAGCCCAGAAGATCCCAGAAGGTTCCAGGCTGTTCCTGGAGCTCTCCTGACCAGCCCAGGATGTCCCCAGAGCTCTGCTGACCAGCCCAAAATGTTCCTGGAGCTCTCCTGACCATCCCAAGATGTTCCTGGTGCTCTCCTGACCATCCCAGGATGTTCCTGGACCTCTCCAGACCAGCCCAGGAAGGCTCTGGACCTCTCCTGACCATCCCAGGATGTTCCTGGACCTCTCCTGACCATCCCAGGATGTTCCTGGAGCTCTCCTGACCAGCCCAGAAGGTCTCAAGAGGTCCCAGAAAGTCCCAGGATGTTCTTGGAGCTCTCCTGACCAGCCCAGGATGTCCTTGGAGCTCTCCTGACCACCTCAGGATGTTTCTGGACCTCTCCTGACCAGCCCACGATGTCCCTGGATGTCCCAGGATGTTCCTGGAGCTCTCCTGACCATCCCAGGATGTTCCTGGAGCTCTCCTGACCATCCCAAGATGTTCCTGGAGCTCTCCTGACCAGCCCAGAAGGTCCCAGAATGTTCCTGGAGCTCTCCTGACCAGCCCAAGATGTTCTTGGAGCTCTCCTGACCATCCCAGGATGTTCCTGGACCTCTCCTGCCCAGCCCAGAAGATCCCAGAAGGTCCCAGGATGTTTCTGGAGCTCTCCTGACCAGCCCAGAAGATCCCAGAAGGTTCCAGGATGTCCCTGGAGCTCTCCTGACCAGCCCAAGATGTTCTTGGAGCTCTCCTGACCATCCCAGGATGTTTCTGGACCTCTCCTGACCAGCCCAGGATGTTCCTGGAGCTCTCCTGCCCAGCCCAGGAGGTCCCAGAAGATCCCAGGATGTTCCTGGAGCTCTCCTGCCCAGCCCAGAAGGTCCCAGAAGGTCCCAAGATGTTCCTGGAGCTCTCCTGACCATCCCAAGATGTTTCTGGACCTCTCCTGACCAGCCCAGGATGTTCCTGGAGCTCTCCTGACCAGCCCAGGATGTCCCAGGATGTTCCTGGACCTCTCCTGACCATTCCAGGATGTTCCTGGAGCTCTCCTGACCAGCCCAAGATGTTCTTGGAGCTCTCCTGACCACCTCAGGATGTTCCTGGTGCTCTCCTGACCATCCCAGGATGTTCCTGGAGCTCTCCTGCCCAGCCCAGGATGTCCCTGGATGTTCCTGGGGTTCTCCTGACCACCTCAGGAAGGCTCTGGAGCTCTCCTGACCAGCCCAGGAGGTCCCAGAAGGTCCCAGAATGTTCCTGGAGCTCTCCTGCCCAACCCAGAAGGTCCCAGAAGGTCCCAGGAGGTCCCAGAAGATCCCAGGATGTTCCTGGAGCTCTCCTGCCCAACCCAGAAGGTCCCAGGAGGTCCCGGAAGGTCCCAGAAGATCCCAGGATGTTCCTGGAGCTCTCCTGCCCAGCCCAGAAGATCCCAGAAGGTCCCAGGAGGTCCCAGAAGATCCCAGGATGTTCCTGGAGCTCTCCTGCCCAACCCAGAAGATCCCAGGAGGTCCCGGAAGATCCCAGGATGTTCCTGGAGCTCTCCTGCCCAGCCCAGAAGGTCCCAGAAGGTCCCAAGATGTTCCTGGAGCTCTCCTGACCAGCCCAAGATGTTCTTGGAGCTCTCCTGACCAGCCCATGATGGCTCTGGAGCTCTTCTGACCAGCCCAAGATGTTCCTGGTGCTCTCCTGACCATCCCAGGATGTTCCTGGTGCTCTCCTGACCATCCCAGGATGTTCCTGGAGCTCTCCTGCCCAGCCCAGAAGGTCCCAGAAGGTCCCAGGATGTTCCTGGAGCTCTCCTGACCACCTCAGGATGTTCCTGGTGCTCTCCTGACCATCCCAGGATGTTCCTGGAGCTCTCCTGCCCAGCCCAGAAGATCCCAGGAGGTCCCAGAAGGTCCCAGGATGTTCCTGGAGCTCTCCTGACCAGCCCAGGATGTCCCTGGATGTTCCTGGGGTTCTCCTGACCACCTCATCAGGAAGGCTCTGGAGCTCTCCTGACCAGCCCAGGAGGTCCCAGAAGATCCCAGGATGTTCCTGGAGCTCTCCTGCCCAGCCCAGAAGGTCCCAGGAGGTCCCAGAAAGTCCCAGGATGTTCCTGGAGCTCTCCAGCCCAGCCCAGAAGGTCCCAAGAGGTCCCAGAAGGTCCCAGGATGTCCCTGGAGCTCTCCTGCCCAGCCCAGAAGGTCCCAGAAGGTCCCAGAATGTTCCTGGAGCTCTCCTGACCAGCCCAAGATGTTCCTGGAGCTCTCCTGACCAGCCCAGGATGGCTCTGGACCTCTCCTGCCCAGCCCAGAAGGTCCCAGAAGGTTCCTGGAGCTCTCCTGACCAGCCCAGAAGGTCCCAAAAGGTTCCTGGACCTCTCCTGACCAGCCCAAGATGTTCCTGGAGCTCTCCTGACCATCCCAGGATGTTCCTGGTGCTCTCCTGACCATCCCAGGATGTTCCTGGACCTCTCCTGCCCAGCCCAGAAGATCCCAGAAGGTCCCAGGATGTTTCTGGAGCTCTCCTGACCAGCCCAGAAGATCCCAGAAGGTTCCAGGATGTCCCTGGAGCTCTCCTGACCAGCCCAGGATGTTCCTGGAGTTCTCCTGACCATCCCAAGATGTTCTTGGAGCTCTCCTGACCAGCCCAGAAGGTCCCAGAAGGTTCCTGGAGCTCTCCTGCCCAGCCCAGGATGTTCCTGGAGCTCTCCTGACCAGCCCAGAAGGTCCCAGAATGTTCCTGGAGGTCTCCTGACCATCCCAAGATGTTCCTGGATGTCCTTGGAGCTCTCCTGACCACCTCAGGATGTTTCTGGAGCTTTCCTGACCAGCCCAGAAGGTCCCAGAATGTTCCTGGAGCTCTCCTGACCAGCCCAGGATATCCCTGGATGTTCTTGGTGCTCTCCTGACCATCCCAAGATGTTCCTGGACCTCTCCTGACCATCCCAGGATGTTCCTGGTGCTCTCCTGACCAGCCCAAGATGTTCTTGGAGCTCTCCTGACCATCCCAGGAAGGCTCTGGAGCTTTCCTGACCATCCCAGAAGGTCCCAGGAGGTCCCAGAAGGTCCCAGGATGTTCCTGGAGCTCTCCAGCCCAGCCCATAAGGTCCCAGAAGGTCCCAGAAGGTCCCAGAAGATCCCAGGAACATCTCCTGGCGTCCCCGGGCACTCACGGTGACGCTGTTGACGTTCTGGAACTTGACGTAGCGCAGCTGGATGACGCCGTCCTCGCGGATGTCCTCGGGGCCCAGCTGCAGCGCCTGCGTGGGCTCGCTGCGCTCCGCCTCCTCAAAGTCCATCGAGCGCGGGAGGTTGATGAAGATCTTGATCAGCTTGGGGCCTTGGCCTGGGGAACAATCCAGAAATGGGGATTCATCGAAAAATGTTTTATTTGTGGATTAATCTAAAAATGTTTTATTTGTGGATTAATCTAAAAATGTTTTATTTGTGGATTAATCTAAAAATGTTTATTTGTGGATTAATCCAGAAATGGGGATTAATCAAAAAATGGTTTATTTGTGGATTAATCCAGAAATGGGAATTAATCTAAAAATGTTTATTTGTGGAACAATCCAGAAATGTTTTATTTGTGGAACAATCCAGAAATGTTTTATTTGTGGAACAATGCAAAATTATTTGTGGATTAATCTAGAAATTATTTGTGGATTAATCCAGAAATGGTTTGGGGATTAATCTAAAAATGTTTTATTTGTGTATTAATCTAGAAATGGGGATCAATCTAAAAATGGTTTATTTGTGGAACAACTCAGAAATGTTTAATTTGTGGATTAATCCACAAATGTTTTATTTTGTAATAATCCAGAAATGTTTTATTTGTGGATTAATCTAAAAATGTTTATTTGTGGATTAATTTAAAAATGGTTTATTTGTGGATTAATCTAAAAATGGTTTATTTGTGGATTAATATAAAAATGTTTATTTGTGGATTAATCCAGAAATATTTTATTTGTGGATTAATCGAAAAATGGTTTATTTGTGGATTAATCCAGAAATGTTTTATTTGTGGATTAATCTAAAAATGGTTTATTTGTGGATTAATCCAGAAATGTTTTATTTGTGAATTAATCTAGAAATTATTTGTGGATTAATCCAGAAATGGTTTGTGGATTAATCTAAAAATGTTTTAATTGTGGAACAATCCAGAAATGGGGATTAATCCAGAAATGTTCATTTGTGGATCAATCCAGAAATGTTTTATTTGTGGATCAATCCAGAAATGTTTTATTTGTGGATTAATCCAGAAATTATTCGTGGATTAATCCAGAAATGGGGATTAATCTAAAAATGGTTTATTTGTGGATTAATCTAAAAATGTTTATTTATGGATTAATCCAGAAATGGGAATTAATCTAAAAATGTTTTATTTGTGGATCAATCCAGAAATGGGGATTAATCTAAAAATGTTTATTTGTGGATTAATCCAGAAATGTTTTATTTGTGGATTAATCTAAAAATGTTTTATTTGTGGATTAATCTAAAAATGTTTTATTTGTGGATTAATCTAAAAATGTTTATTTGTGGATTAATCTAAAAATGTTTATTTGTGGATTAATCCAGAAATGTTTTATTTGTGGATTAATCCAGAAATGTTTTATTTGTGGATTAATCCAGAAATGGTTTGGGGATCAATCTAAAAATGTTTTATTTGTGGAACAATCCAAAATGATTTGTGGATTAATCTAGAAATTATTCGTGGATTAATCCAGAAATGATTTGGGGATTAATCTAAAAATGTTTATTTGTGGAACAATCCAGAAATGGGGATTAATCTAAAAATGTTTATTTGTGGATTAATCTAAAAATGGTTTATTTGTGGATCAATCCAGAAATGTTTTATTTGTGGATTAATCTAAAAATGTTTTATTTGTGGATTAATCTAAAAATGGTTTATTTGGGGATTAATCTAAAAATGGTTATTTGTGGATTAATCTAGAAATGGGGATTAATATAAAAATGTTTATTTGTGGAACAATCCAGAAATGGGGATTAATCTAAAAATGTTTATTTGTGGATTAATCCAGAAATGTTTTATTTGTGGATTAATCTAAAAATGTTTATTTGTGGATTAA
The DNA here is from genome assembly GCA_032357785.1 of Periparus ater. Classification (NCBI taxonomy): domain Eukaryota; kingdom Metazoa; phylum Chordata; class Aves; order Passeriformes; family Paridae; genus Periparus; species Periparus ater. Next base: position 83,213,922 of record CM063636.1, read on the forward strand.
TCTAGAAATGTTTTATTTGTGGAACAATCCAGAAATGGGGATTAATCTAGAAATGTTTATTTGTGGATTAATCTAGAAATGTTTTATTTGTGGATTAATCTAAAAATGTTTATTTGTGGATTAATCCAGAAATGTTTTATTTGTGGATTAATCTAAAAATGTTTTTTTGTGGAACAATCCAGAAATGTTTAATTTGTGGATTAATCCAGAAATGGTTTATTTGTGGATTAATCTAAAAATGTTTATTTGTGGATTAATCTAAAAATGTTTTATTTATGGATTAATCCAGAAATGGGAATTAATCTAAAAATGTTTATTTGTGGATTAATCCAGAAATGAGGATTAATCTAAATATGTTTATTTCTGGAACATCCCAGAAATGTTTTATTTGTGGATTAATCTAGAAATGGTTTGGGGATTAATCTAAAAATGGTTTATTTGTGGAACAATCTAAAAATGTTTATTTATGGATTAATCCAGAAATGGGGATTAATCTAAAAATGTTTTATTTGTGGAACAATCCAGAAATGGGGATTAATCTAAAAATGTTTTATTTGTGGATTAATATAAAAATGTTTATTTGTGGATTAATCTAAAAATGTTTTATTTGTGGATTAATCCAGAAATTATTTGGGGATCAATCTAAAAATGTTTATTTGTGGAACAATCCAGAAATGTTTTATTTGTGGATCAATCCAGAAATGTTTTATTTGTGGATTAATCTAAAAATGTTTTATTTGTGGATTAATCTAAAAATGTTTATTTGTGGAACAATCCAGAAATGTTTTATTTGTGGATTAATCTAAAAATGGTTTATTTGTGGAACAATCCAGAAATGTTTTATTTGTGAATTAATCTAGAAATTATTTGTGAATTAATCCAGAAATGGTTTGGGGGTTAATCTAAAAATGTTTTATTTGTGGATTAATCCAGAAATGTTTATTTGTGGAACAATCCAGAAATGGGGATTAATCTAAAAATGGTTTATTTGTGGATCAATCCAGAAATGTTTTATTTGTAGATTAATCTAGAAATTATTTGTGGATTAATCCAGAAATTATTTGTGGATTAATCTAGCAATTATTTGTGGATTAATCTAGAAATTATTTGTGGATTAATCCAAAAATGGTTTGGGGATTAATCTAAAAATGTTTTATTTGTGGAACAATCCAGAAATGTTTTATTTGTGGATTAATCTAAAAATGTTTTATTTGTGGATTAATCCAGAAATTATTTGGGGATCAATCTAAAAATGTTTTATTTGTGGAACAATCCAAAATGATTTGTGGATTAATCTAGAAATTATTTGTGGATTAATCCAGAAATGGTTTGTGGATTAATCTAAAAATGTTTTATTTGTGGATTAATCTAAAAATGGTTTATCTGTGGATTAATCCAGAAATGTTTTATTTGTGGATTAATCCAGAAATGGTTTGGGGATCAATCCAGAAATTATTTGTGGATTAATCAAAAAATGTTTTATTTGTGGATTAATCCAGAAATTATTTGGGGATTAATCTAAAAATGTTTTATTTGTGGATTAATGCAGAAATGTTTTATTTGTGGATTAATCCAGAAATGTTTTATTTGTGGAACCATCCAGAAATGGGAATTAATCTAAAAATGTTTTATTTGTGGATTAATCTAAAAATGTTTTATTTGTGGATTAATCTAAAAATGTTTATTTGTGGAACAATCCAGAAATGGGGATTAATCTAAAAATGTTTTATTTGTGGATTAATCTAGAAATGTTTTATTTGTGGATCAATCCAGAAATTATTTGTGGATTAATCCAGAAATGGTTTGGGGATTAATCTAAAAATGGTTTATTTGTGGATTAATCTAGAAATGTTTATTTGTGGATTAATCTAAAAATGTTTTATTTGTGGATTAATCTAAAAATGTTTTATTTGTGGATTAATCTAAAAATGTTTTATTTGTGGAACAATCCAGAAATGTTTTATTTGTGGATCAATCCAGAAATGTTTTATTTGTGGATTAATCCAGAAATTATTTGTGGATTAATCCAGAAATAGTTTGGGGATTAATCGAAAAATGTTTTATTTGTGGAACAATCCAGAAATGTTTTATTTGTGGATTAATCTAGAAATTATTTGTGGATTAATCCAGAAATGGGGATTAATCTAAAAATGTTTTATTTGTGGATTAATCTAAAAATGTTTTATTTGTGGATTAATCTAAAAATGGTTTATTTGTGGATTAATCCAGAAATGGTTTGGGGATTAATCTAAAAATGTTTTATTTGTGGATCAATCCAGAAATGTTTTATTAGTGGAACAATCCAGATATGTTTTATTTGTGGATTAATCTAAAAATGTTTATTTGTGGATTAATCCAGAAATTATTTGGGGATTAATCTAAAAATATTTTATTTGTGGATTAATCCAGAAATTATTTGTGGATTAATCCAGAAATGGTTTGGGGATTAATCTAAAAATGTTTTTTTTGTGGATTAATCCAGAAATGTTTTATTTGTGGATTAATCTAAAAATGTTTTATTTGTGGAACAATCAAAAATTGTTTGTGGATCAGTCTAGAAATGTTTTATTTATGGATTAATCTAGAAATTATTTGAGGATTAATCCAGAAATGGTTTGGGGATTAATCGAAAAATGTTTTATTTGTGGATTAATCCAGAAATGGCGATTAATATAAAAATGTTTATTTGTGGATTAATCTAAAAATGTTTTATTTGTGAATTAATCCAGAAATGTTTTATTTGTGGATTAATCTAGAAATTATTTGTGGATTAATCTAAAAATGTTTATTTGTGGATTAATGTAGAAATTATTTGTGGATTAATCCAGAAATGGGGATTAATCTAAAAATGTTTATTTGTGGAACAATCCAGAAACGTTTTATTTGTGGATTAATCCAGAAATTATTTGTGGATTAATCTAAAAATGTTTTATTTGTGGATCAATCTAAAAATGTTTTATTTGTGGAACAATATAGACATGGGGATTAATCTAAAAATGGTTTATTTATGGAACAATCCAGAAATGTTTTATCTGTGGATTAATCCAGAAATGGGGATTAATCTAAAAATGTTTTATTTGTGGATTAATCCAGAAATGTTTTATTTGTGGATTAATCTAAAAATGTTTATTTGTGGAACAACCCAGAAATGTTTCATTTGTGGATTAATCTAGAAATTATTTGTGGATTAATCCAGAAATGGTTTGGGGATTAATCTAAAAATGTTTTATTTGTGGATTAATCCAGAAATGTTTTATTTGTGGAACAATCTAAAAATGTTTTATTTGTGGATTAATCCAGAAATGTTTTATTTGTGGATTAATCCAGAAATGTTTTATTTGTGGATTAATCTAAAAATGATTTTTGGATTAATCTAGAAATTATTTGTGGATCAATCGAAAAATGGTTTGGGGATTAATCTAAAAATGTTTTATTTGTGGATTAATCCAGAAATGTTTTATTTGTGGATTAATTCAGAAATTATTTGGGGATTAATCTAAAAATGTTTTATTTGTGGATCAATCCAGAAATGGGAATTAATCTAAAAATGTTTTATTTGTGGATTAATCCAGAAATGGGGATTAATATAAAAATGTTTTATTTGTGGATTAATCTAAAAATTATTTGTGGATCAATCTAAAAATGTTTATTTGTGGAACAATCCAGAAATGTTTTATTTGTGGATTAATCCAGAAATGGTTTGGGGATTAATCTAAAAATGTTTTATTTGTGGATTAATCCAGAAATGTTTTATTTGTGGATTAATCTAAAAATGTTTTATTTGTGGAACAATCAAAAATTGTTTGTGGATCAGTCTAGAAATGTTTTATTTATGGATTAATCTAGAAATTATTTGAGGATTAATCCAGAAATGGTTTGGGGATTAATCGAAAAATGTTTTATTTGTGGATTAATCCAGAAATGGCGATTAATATAAAAATGTTTATTTGTGGATTAATCTAAAAATGTTTATTTGTGGATTAATCCAGAAATGTTTTATTTGTGGATTAATCTAGAAATTATTTGTGGATTAATCCAGAAATGGGGATTAATCTAAAAATGTTTATTTGTGGAACAATCCAGAAACGTTTTATTTGTGGATTAATCCAGAAATTATTTGTGGATTAATCTAAAAATGTTTTATTTGTGGATCAATCTAAAAATGTTTTATTTGTGGAACAATATAGACATGGGGATTAATCTAAAAATGGTTTATTTATGGAACAATCCAGAAATGTTTTATCTGTGGATTAATCCAGAAATGGGGATTAATCTAAAAATGTTTTATTTGTGGATTAATCCAGAAATGTTTTATTTGTGGATTAATCTAAAAATGTTTATTTGTGGAACAACCCAGAAATGTTTCATTTGTGGATTAATCTAGAAATTATTTGTGGATTAATCCAGAAATGGTTTGGGGATTAATCCAGAAATTATTTGTGGATCAATCCAGAAATGGTTTGGGGATTAATCTAAAAATGTTTTATTTGTGGATTAATCCAGAAATGTTTTATTTGTGGAACAATCTAAAAATGTTTTATTTGTGGATTAATCCAGAAATGTTTTATTTGTGGATTAATCCAGAAATGTTTTATTTGTGGATTAATCTAAAAATGTTTATTTGTGGATTAATCCAGAAATGTTTTATTTGTGGATTAATCCAGAAATGTTTTATTTGTGGATTAATCTAAAAATGATTTGTGGATTAATCTAGAAATTATTTGTGGATCAATCGAAAAATGGTTTGGGGATTAATCTAAAAATGTTTTATTTGTGGATTAATCCAGAAATGTTTTATTTGTGGATTAATTCAGAAATTATTTGGGGATTAATCTAAAAATGTTTTATTTGTGGATCAATCCAGAAATGGGAATTAATCTAAAAATGTTTTATTTGTGGATTAATCCAGAAATGGGGATTAATATAAAAATGTTTTATTTGTGGATTAATCTAAAAATTATTTGTGGATCAATCTAAAAATGTTTATTTGTGGAACAATCCAGAAATGTTTTATTTGTGGATTAATCCAGAAATGGGGGTTAATATAAAAATGTTTATTTGTGGATCAATCTAAAAATGTTTATTTGTAGAACAATCCAGAAATGTTTTATTTGTGGATTAATCTAAAAATGTTTATTTGTGGATTAATCTAAAAATGTTTTATTTGTGGATTAATCCAGAAATTATTTGGGGATCAATCTAAAAATGTTTTATTTGTGGAACAATCCAAAATGATTTGTGGATTAATCTAGAAATTATTCGTGGATTAATCCAAAAATGGTTTGGGGATTAATCTAAAAATGTTTTATTTGTGGATTAATCTAGAAATTATTTCTGGATTAATCCAGAAATGGTTTGTGGATCAATCTAAAAATGTTTTATTTGTGGAACAATCCAGAAATGGGGATTAAATCTAAAAATGCTTTATTTGTGGATCAATCCAGAAATGTTTTATTTGTGGATTAATCCAGAAATGTGGATTAATCTAAAAATGGTTTATTTGTGGATTAATCCAGAAATGTTTTATTTGTGGATCAATCTAGAAATTATTTGTGGATTAATCTAGAAATTATTTGTGGATTAATCTAGAAATTATTTGTGGATTAATCCAGAAATGGTTTGGGGATTAATCTAAAAATGTTTTATTTGTGGATTAATCTAAAAATGTTTATTTGTGGATTAATCTAGAAATTACTTGTGGATTAATCCAGAAATGGGGATTAATCTAAAAATGTTTATTTGTGGATTAATCTAAAAATGTTTTATTTGTGGATTAATCCAGAAATGTTTTATTTGGGGATTAATCTAAAAATGTTTATTTGTGGATCAATCCAGAAATTATTTGTGGATTAATCCAGAAATGGTTTGTGGATTAATCTAAAAATGTTTATTTGTGGATTAATCTAGAAATTATTTGTGGATTAATCCAGAAATGGGGATTAATCTAAAAATGTTTATTTGTGGAACAACCCAGAAATGTTTTATTTGTGAATTAATCTAGAAATTATTTGTGGATTAATCCAGAATGTTTGGGGATTAATACAGAAATGTTTATTTGTGGATTAATCCAGAAATGGGGATTAATCTAAAAATGTTTTATTTGTGTAACAATCCAGAAATATTTTATTTGTGGATTAATCCAGAAATGTTTTATTTATGGATCAATCCAGAAATGTTTTATTTGTGGATTAATCTAAAAATGGTTTATTTGTGGATTAATCCAGAAATGATTTATTTGTGGATCAATCCAGAAATGGGGATTAATCTAAAAATGTTTTATTTGTGGATCAATCTAAAAATGTTTTATTTGTGGATTAATCCAGAAATGATTTGGGGATTAATCTAAAAATGTTTATTTGTGGAACAATCCAGAAATGGGGATTAATCTAAAAATGTTTATTTGTGGATTAATCTAAAAATGTTTTATTTGTGAATTAATCCAGAAATTATTTGTGGATTAATCTAGAAATTATTTGTGGATTAATCCAGAAATGGTTTGGGGATTAATCTAAAAATGTTTATTTGTGGAACAATCCAGAAATGTTTTATTTGTGGATTAATCCAGAAATGTTTTATTTGTGGATTAATCCAGAAATGTTTTATTTGTAGATTAATCTAGAAATTATTTGTGGATGAATCCAGAAATGGTTTGGGGATTAATCCAGAAATGTTTTATTTGTGGATTAATCTAAAAATGATTTGTGGATTAATCTAGAAATTATTTGTGGATCAATCGAAAAATGGTTTGGGGATTAATCTAAAAATGTTTTATTTGTGGATTAATCCAGAAATGTTTTATTTGTGGATTAATTCAGAAATTATTTGGGGATTAATCTAAAAATGTTTTATTTGTGGATCAATTCAGAAAAAGGAATTAATCTAAAAATGTTTTATTTGTGGATTAATCCAGAAATGGGGATTAATATAAAAATGTTTTATTTGTGGATTAATCTAAAAATGTTTTATTTGTGGATTAATCTAAAAATTATTTGTGGATCAATCTAAAAATGTTTATTTGTGGAACAATCCAGAAATGTTTTATTTGTGGATTAATCCAGAAATGGGGGTTAATATAAAAATGTTTATTTGTGGATCAATCTAAAAATGTTTATTTGTAGAACAATCCAGAAATGTTTTATTTGTGGATTAATCTAAAAATGGTTTATTTGTGGAACAATCCAGAAACGTTTTATTTGTGGATCAATCTAAAAATGTTTATTTGTGGATTAATCTAAAAATGTTTTATTTGTGGATTAATCCAGAAATTATTTGGGGATCAATCTAAAAATGTTTTATTTGTGGAACAATCCAAAATGATTTGTGGATTAATCTAGAAATTATTCGTGGATTAATCCAAAAATGGTTTGGGGATTAATCTAAAAATGTTTTATTTGTGGATTAATCTAGAAATTATTTCTGGATTAATCCAGAAATGGTTTGTGGATCAATCTAAAAATGTTTTATTTGTGGAACAATCCAGAAATGGGGATTAAATCTAAAAATGCTTTATTTGTGGATCAATCCAGAAATGTTTTATTTGTGGATTAATCCAGAAATGTGGATTAATCTAAAAATGGTTTATTTGTGGATTAATCCAGAAATGTTTTATTTGTGGATCAATCTAGAAATTATTTGTGGATTAATCTAGAAATTATTTGTGGATTAATCTAGAAATTATTTGTGGATTAATCCAGAAATGGTTTGGGGATTAATCTAAAAATGTTTTATTTGTGGATTAATCTAAAAATGTTTATTTGTGGATTAATCTAGAAATTACTTGTGGATTAATCCAGAAATGGGGATTAATCTAAAAATGTTTATTTGTGGATTAATCTAAAAATGTTTTATTTGTGGATTAATCCAGAAATGTTTTATTTGGGGATTAATCTAAAAATGTTTATTTGTGGATCAATCCAGAAATTATTTGTGGATTAATCCAGAAATGGTTTGTGGATTAATCTAAAAATGTTTATTTGTGGATTAATCTAGAAATTATTTGTGGATTAATCCAGAAATGGGGATTAATCTAAAAATGTTTATTTGTGGAACAACCCAGAAATGTTTTATTTGTGAATTAATCTAGAAATTATTTGTGGATTAATCCAGAATGTTTGGGGATTAATACAGAAATGTTTATTTGTGGATTAATCCAGAAATGGGGATTAATCTAAAAATGTTTTATTTGTGTAACAATCCAGAAATATTTTATTTGTGGATTAATCCAGAAATGTTTTATTTATGGATCAATCCAGAAATGTTTTATTTGTGGATTAATCTAAAAATGGTTTATTTGTGGATTAATCCAGAAATGATTTATTTGTGGATCAATCCAGAAATGGGGATTAATCTAAAAATGTTTTATTTGTGGATCAATCTAAAAATGTTTTATTTGTGGATTAATCCAGAAATGATTTGGGGATTAATCTAAAAATGTTTATTTGTGGAACAATCCAGAAATGGGGATTAATCTAAAAATGTTTATTTGTGGATTAATCTAAAAATGTTTTATTTGTGAATTAATCCAGAAATTATTTGTGGATTAATCTAGAAATTATTTGTGGATTAATCCAGAAATGGTTTGGGGATTAATCTAAAAATGTTTATTTGTGGAACAATCCAGAAATGTTTTATTTGTGGATTAATCCAGAAATGTTTTATTTGTGGATTAATCCAGAAATGTTTTATTTGTAGATTAATCTAGAAATTATTTGTGGATGAATCCAGAAATGGTTTGGGGATTAATCCAGAAATGTTTTATTTGTGGATTAATCTAAAAATGATTTGTGGATTAATCTAGAAATTATTTGTGGATCAATCGAAAAATGGTTTGGGGATTAATCTAAAAATGTTTTATTTGTGGATTAATCCAGAAATGTTTTATTTGTGGATTAATTCAGAAATTATTTGGGGATTAATCTAAAAATGTTTTATTTGTGGATCAATCCAGAAATGGGAATTAATCTAAAAATGTTTTATTTGTGGATTAATCCAGAAATGGGGATTAATATAAAAATGTTTTATTTGTGGATTAATCTAAAAATGTTTTATTTGTGGATTAATCTAAAAATTATTTGTGGATCAATCTAAAAATGTTTATTTGTGGAACAATCCAGAAATGTTTTATTTGTGGATTAATCCAGAAATGGGGGTTAATATAAAAATGTTTATTTGTGGATCAATCTAAAAATGTTTATTTGTAGAACAATCCAGAAATGTTTTATTTGTGGATTAATCTAAAAATGGTTTATTTGTGGAACAATCCAGAAACGTTTTATTTGTGGATCAATCTAAAAATGTTTATTTGTGGATTAATCTAAAAATGTTTTATTTGTGGATTAATCCAGAAATTATTTGGGGATCAATCTAAAAATGTTTTATTTGTGGAACAATCCAAAATGATTTGTGGATTAATCTAGAAATTATTCGTGGATTAATCCAAAAATGGTTTGGGGATTAATCTAAAAATGTTTTATTTGTGGATTAATCTAGAAATTATTTCTGGATTAATCCAGAAATGGTTTGTGGATCAATCTAAAAATGTTTTATTTGTGGAACAATCCAGAAATGGGGATTAATCTAAAATGCTTTATTTGTGGATCAATCCAGAAATGTTTTATTTGTGGATTAATCCAGAAATGTGGATTAATCTAAAAATGGTTTATTTGTGGATTAATCCAGAAATGTTTTATTTGTGGATTAATCCAGAAATGGTTTATTTGTGAATTAATCTAGAAATTATTTGTGGATTAATCCAGAAATGGGGATCAATCTAAAAATGTTTTATTTGTGGATCAATCCAGAAATGTATTATTTGTGAATTAATCTAAAAATTGTTTATTTGTGGATTAATCTAAAAATGTTTATTTATGGATTAATCCAGAAATGGGAATTAATCTAAAAATGTTTATTTGTGGATTAATCCAGAAATGAGGATTAATCTAAATATGTTTATTTCTGGAACATCCCAGAAATGTTTTATTTGTGGATTAATCTAGAAATGGTTTGGGGATTAATCTAAAAATGGTTTATTTGTGGAACAATCTAAAAATGTTTATTTATGGATTAATCCAGAAATGGGGATTAATCTAAAAATGTTTATTTGTGGAACAATCCAGAAATGTTTTATTTGTGGAACAATCCAGAAATGTTTTATTTGTGGATTAATCCAGAAATGTTTAATTTGTGGATTAATCCAGAAATATTTTTTTTGTGGATCAATCCAGAAATATTTTATTTGTGGATCAATCCTGAAATTATTTGTCTATCAATCTATAAATATTCCTATTTATGTACCAATCTAGAAATGTTTTATTTGTGTAATAATCCAGAAATGTTTTATTTGTGGATCAACCCAGAAATGTTTTATTTGTGTAATAATCCAGAAATATTTTATTTGTGGATCAATCCAGAAATGATTTATTTGTATATCAATCTATAAATGTTCCTATTTATGTACCAATCTAGAAATGCTAAAATTAAAATTAAATCAAATTATAATAAATATTTCTATTTGTGTATCCAGCTGTAATAAATGCTTTGGGTACCTATAATAAATACTTAAAACTCCATAATAATATAAATAATAATTCTAATAATATATAATATAAATAAATAATTTAAATAATATAAAGTATATAAATAACATAAATAATATAAATAACAAAAATTATATAAATAATATAAATAAGATGAATAATATAAATTTAATAAATAATATAAACAATATAAATAATATAAATAATATAAATTATATAAGTAATATAAATAATGTAAATTATATAAACAATATAAATAATAAATAATAAATAATAAAAACTACAATAAATACTTCTGTGTATCAAACTTTAAATATTTGTGTATCAATTAATAAAAATTTTGTGTATCAATCTATTATTAATCTTTTAGTTATATATTTATCTCTAATAAAGTGTATCAAACTTTAATAAATAGTTTTGTGTATCAATCTATAATAAATATTTTATTTATCAATATTTTTATTTGTGTGTGAAATGAAATATTTCTCTAATATAAATATTTATGTATCAAGCTATAATTAATATTTAATGTATCAAACTGCAATAAATTTTATATCAAGCTATAATTAATGCTTATTAATAATTAATGCTAATTAATTATATTAATGCTTATAGCATATCAAGCTATAATAAATACTTCTGTTTGTGTATCAATCTATATTTTATTTCTGCATTAATCTATAATAAATATTTGGTGTATTAATCTATAAGAAATACTTTTATTTGTGTATCAATTAATAATATTTTGTTTCTGTATTAATCTATAATAAATAGTTTGATTTGTGTATCAATTAATAATTTGTTTCTGTATCAATCTATAATAAATACTTTGATTTGCATATCAATTAATATTTTTTCTGTATCAATCTATAATAAATGCTTTAATTTGTGTATCAATTAATAATATTTTGTTTCTGTATCAATCTATAATAAATAATTTGCATATCAATTAATAATTTGTTCCTGTATCAATCTATAATAAATACTTTGATTTGCATATCAATTAATAATTGGTTTCTGTATCAATCTATAATAAATACTTTGATTTGTGTATCAATTAATAATAATTTCTTCCTCTATCAATTATAATAAATACTTTGTGTATCAATTAATAATATTTTGTTTTTGTATCAATCTATAATAAATACTTTGATTTGCATATCAATTAATAATATTTTGTTTCTGTATCAATCTATAATAAATAATTTGTGTATCAATTAATAATATTTTGTTTCTGTATCAATCTATAATAAATACTTTGATTTGCATATCAATTAATAATTTGTTCCTGTATCAATCTATAATAAATGCTTTAATTTGCATATCAATTAATAATTTGTTCCTGCATCAATCTATAATAAACACTTTGATTTGTGTATCAATATATTTGTGTATCAATCTATAATAAATATTTAGTGCATTAATCTATAGTAAATGTTTTTATTTGTGTATTAATCTATAATAAATACCTTTATTTGTGTATTAATCTATAATAAATACCTTTATTTGTGTATTAATTTATAATAAATGCTTTTATTTGTGTATCAATCAATAATAAATGCTTTTATTTGTGTATTAATCTCTAATAAATGCCTTTATTTGTGTATTAATTTATAATAAATACCTTTATTTGTGTATTAATCAATAATAAATACCTTTATTTGTGTATTAATTTATAATAAATGCTTTTATTTGTGTATCAATCAATAATAAATGCTTTTATTTGTGTATTAATCTATAATAAATGCCTTTATTTGTGTATCAATTTATAATAAATGCTTTTATTTGTGTATCAATCTATTATAAATACCTTTATTTGTGTATTAATCAATAATAAATACCTTTATTTGTGTATTAATCTATAATAAATGCTTTTATTTGTGTATTAAATTATAATAAATGCTTTTATTTGTGTATTAATCTATAATAAATACCTTTATTTGTGTATCAATCAATAATAAATGCTTTTATTTGTGTATCAATCAATAATAAATGCTTTTATTTGTGTATCAATCTATAATAAATGCTTTTATTTGTGTATCAATTTATAATAAATACCTTTATTTGCGTATTAATTTATAATAAATGCTTTTATTTGTGTATTAATCTATAATAAATGCTTTTATTTGTGTATCAATCTAATAAATACATTTATGTATTAATCTATAATAAATGCTTTTATTTGTGTATTAATCTATAATAAATACCTTTATTTGTGTATTAATCAATAATAAATACCTTTATTTGTGTATTAATCTATAATAAATGCTTTTATTTGTGTATTAATTTATAATAAATGTTTTTATTTGTGTATTAATCTATAATAAATACCTTTATTTGTGTATCAATTTATAATAAATACCTTTATTTGTGTATTAATCTCTAATAAATACATTTATTTGTGTATTAATTTATAATAAATACCTTTATTTGTGTATTAATCTATAATAAATACCTTTATTTGTGTATCAATTTAAAATAAATGCTTTTATTTGTGTATCAATTTAAAATAAATGCTTTTATTTGTGTATTAATTTATAATAAATGCTTTTATTTGTGTATTAATTTATAATTAATGCTTTTATTTGTGTATTAATCTATAATAAATACCTTTATTTGTGTATCAATTTATAATAAATGCTTTTATTTGTGTATTAATCTCTAATAAATACATTTATTTGTGTATTAATCTCTAATAAATACATTTATTTTGAATTAATTTATAATAAATACCTTTATTTGTGTATTAATTTAGAATAAATGCTTTTATTTGTGTATTAATTTATAATAAATGCTTTTATTTGTGTAAACTCACCATTGTCTGGGCCCTGAAGTTTCATGGAGTAGAGTTTGACAGGTTGGCTGAAAGCGACGGTGATCAGCAGCTGGGGAGAGAAAAATCAAAATTATTACTGGATTCCTCATCTGGAACCAGGAAAAATCAAAATTATACCTGGGATCCTGATCTGGAACCAGGAAAAATCAAAATTATACCTGAATTCCTGACCTGGAACCAGGAAAAATCAAAATTAAACCAGAATTCCTGATCTGGAACCAGGAAATTGGGATAAAAATGAGGAAAAAATCAAAATTAAACCAGAATTCCTCATCTGGAAACAGGAAAAATCAAAATTATACCAGAATTACTCATCTGGAACCAGGAAAAATCAAAATTATACCTGAATTCCTGATCTGGAACCAATAAATGGGGATAAAAGGGTGGAAAAATTAAAATTAAAGCAGAATTCCTGATCTGAAACCAATAAATGGGAATAAAAGTCAGGAAAAAATCAAAATTAAACCAGAATTCCTGATCTGGAACCAGGAAATTGGGATAAAAATGAGGAAAAAATCAAAATTACACCGGAATTCCTCATCTGGAACCAGGAAAAATCAAAATTATACCTGGATTCCTCATCTGGAACCAATAAATGGGGATAAAAGTGAGGAAAAATCAAAATTATACCTGAATTCCTCATCTGGAACAGGAAATTGGGATAAAAATGAGGAAAAAAATCAAAATTACAGCTGAATTCCTGATCTGGAACCAGGAAAAAATCAAAATTTCACCGGAATTCCTCATTTGGAACCAAGAAAAATCAAAATTATACCTGAATTACTCATCTGGAACCAGGAAATTGGGATAAAAATGAGGAAAAAAATCAAAATTAAACCAGAATTCCTCTTCTGGAACCAGGAAATTGGGACAAAAATGAGGAAAAAATCAGAATTAAACCGGAATTCCTTCTCTGGAACCAGGGAAAATCAAAATTACACCGGAATTCCTCCTCTGGAACCAATAAATGGGGATAAAAGTGAGGAAAAATCAAAATTACATCGGAATTCCTGATCTGGAATCAGGAAAAATCAAAATTATACCTGAATTCCTCATCTGGAACCAATAAATGGGGATAAAAATGAGGAAAAAATCAAAATTAAACCAGAATTCCTCTTCTGGAACCAGAAATGGGGATAAAAATGAGGAAAAAATCAAAATTACACTGGAATTCCTGATCTGGAACCAGGAAAAATCAAAATTATTACTGAATTCCTGACCTGGAACCAGGAAATTGGGATAAAAATGAGGAAAAAATCAAAATTAAACCAGAATTCCTCCTTTGGAACCAGGAAATTGGGATAAAAATGAGGAAAAAAATCAAAATTAAATCAGAATTCCTCCTCTGGAACCAGGAAAAATCAAAATTACACCAGAATTACTCATCTGGAACCAATAAATGGGGATAAAAGGGAGGAAAAAATCAAAATTAAAGCAGAATTCCTCCTCTGGAACCAGGAAATTGGGATAAAAATGAGGAAAAAATCAAAATTACACCTGAATTACTCATCTGGAACCAATAAATGGGGATAAAAATGAGGAAAAAATCAAAATTATACCTGAATTACTCATCTGGAACCAATAAATGGGGATAAAAATGAGGGAAAAATCAAAATTAAACCAGAATTCCTGACCTGGAACCAGGAAAAATCAAAATTATAATTGAATTCCTCATCTGGAACCAGGAAAAATCAAAATTAAACCAGAATTCCTGATCTGGAACCAGGAAATTGGGATAAAAATGAGGAAAAAATCAAAATTACACCGGAATTCCTCATCTGGAACCAGGAAAAATCAAAATTATACCTGAATTACTCATCTGGAACCAGGAAATTGGGATAAAAATGAGGAAAAAATCAAAATTAAACCAGAATTCCTGATCTGGAACCAGGAAATTGGGATAAAAATGAGGAAAAAATCAAAATTAAACCAGAATTCCTGATCTGGAACCAGGAAATTGGGATAAAAATGAGGAAAAAATCAGAATTACACTGGAATTCCTGATCTGGAACCAGGAAAAATCAAATTAAACCAGAATTCCTGACCTGGAACCAGGAAATTGGGATAAAAATGAGGAAAAAATCAAAATTAAACCAGAATTCCTCCTTTGGAACCAGGAAATTGGGATAAAAATGAAGAAAAAATCAAAATTAAACCAGAATTCCTGATCTGGAACCAGGAAATTGGGATAAAAGTGAGGAAAAAATCAAAATTAAACCAGAATTCCTCCTCTGGAACCAGGAAAAATCAAAATTAAAGCAGAATTCCTCATCTGGAACCAGGAAAAATCAAAATTAAACCAGAATTCCTCATCTGGAACCAATAAATGGGAATAAAAGTCAGGAAAAAATCAAAATTATACCAGAATTCCTCCTCTGGAACCAATAAATGGGGATAAAAGGGAAGGAAAAATCAAAATTAAACCAGAATTCCTCTTCTGGAACCAGGAAATTGGGATAAAAATGAGGAAAAAATCAAAATTACAGCTGAATTCCTGATCTGGAACCAGGAAATTGGGATAGAAATGAGGAAAAAATCAAAATTACACCTGAATTCCTGACCTGGAACCAGGAAATTGGGATAAAAATGAGGAAAAATACAAAATTACACCTGAATTACTCATCTGGAACCAATAAATGGGGATAAAAATGAGGAAAAAATCAAAATTAAAGCAGAATTCCTGATCTGGAACCAGGAAATTGGGATAAAAATGAGGAAAAAATCAAAATTAAACCAGAATTCCTCATCTGGAACCAGGAAAAATCAAAATTAAACCAGAATTCCTGATCTGGAACCAATAAATGGGAATAAAAGTGAGGAAAAAATCAAAATTAAAACAGAATTCCTGACCTGGAACCAGGAAATTGGGATAAAAATGAGGAAAAAATCAAAATTACACCGGAATTCCTCATCTGGAACCAGGAAATGGGGATAAAAATGAGGAAAAAATCAAAATTAAACCAGAATTCCTCCTCTGGAACCAGGAAATTGGGATAAAAATGAGGAAAAAATCAAAATTAAACCAGAATTCCTGATCTGGAACCAGGAAAAATCAAAATTATACCTGAATTCCTGATCTGAAACCAATAAATGGGAATAAAAGTCAGGAAAAAATCAAAATTATACCAGAATTCCTCCTCTGGAACCAATAAATGGGGATAAAAGGGAAGGAAAAATCAAAATTAAAGCAGAATTCCTGACCTGGAACCAGGAAATTGGGGATAAAAATGAGGAAAAAATCAAAATTACACCAGAATTCCTCCTCTGGAACCAGGAAATTGGGATAAAAATGAGGAAAAAATCAAAATTACACTGGAATTCCTGATCTGGAACCAGGAAAAAGCAAAATTACACCTGAATTCCTCATCTGGAACCATAAATGGGGATAAAAATGAGGAAAAATCAAAATTAAAGCAGAATTCCTCCTCTGGAACCAGGAAATTGGGATAAACATGAGGAAAAAATCAAAATTAAAGCAGAATTCCTCATCTGGAACCAGGAAAAATCAAAATTACACCGGAATTCCTCATCTGGAACCAATAAATGGGGATAAAAGTGAGGAAAAAATCAAAATTAAAGCAGAATTCCTCATCTGGAACCAGGAAAAATCAAAAGTACATCGGAATTTCTTCTCTGGAACCAGGAAAAATCAAAATTAAACCAGAATTCCTCCTCTGGAACCAGGAAAAAGCAAAATTAAAGCAGAATTCCTCATCTGGAACCAATAAATGGGAATAAAAATGAGGAAAAATCAAAATTAAAGCAGAATTCCTCCTTTGGAACCAGGAAATTGGGGACAAAAATGAGGAAAAAATCAAAATTAAACCAGAATTCCTCTTCTGGAACCAGGAAAAATCAAAATTAAACCAGAATTCCTGATCTGGAACCAGGAAATTGGGATAAAAATGAGGAAAAAATCAAAATTAAAGCAGAATTCCTCATCTGGAACCAGGAAAAATCAAAATTAAAGCAGAATTCCTGATCTGGAACCAGGAAAAATCAAAATTAAACCAGAATTCCTCATCTGGAACCAGGAAAAATCAAAATTAAAGCAGAATTCCTGATCTGGAACCAGGAAATTGGGGATAAAAATGAGGAAAAAATCAAAATTAAACCAGAATTCCTCCTCTGGAACCAGGAAATTGGGATAAAAATGAGGAAAAAATCAAAATTACACCAGAATTCCTGATCTGAAACCAATAAATGGGAATAAAAGCCAGGAAAAAATCAAAATTAAAGCAGAATTCCTCTTCTGGAACCAGGAAATTGGGATAAAAGGGAAGGAAAAATCAAAATTAAAGCAGAATTCCTGACCTGGAACCAGGAAATTGGGGATAAAAATGAGGAAAAAATCAAAATTATACCTGAATTCCTGATCTGGAACCAGGAAATTGGGATAAAAATGAGGAAAAAATCAAAATTAAACCGGAATTCCTCATCTGGAACCAGGAAAAATCAAAATGACACCTGAATTACTCATCTGGAACCAGGAAATTGGGATAAAAATGAGGAATAAATCAAAATTAAAGCAGAATTCCTCCTTTGGAACCAGGAAATTGGGATAAAAATGAGGAAAAAATCAAAATTAAACCAGAATTCCTGACCTGGAACCAGGAAATTGGGATAAAAATGAGGAAAAAATCAAAATTACACCAGAATTCCTGATCTGAAACCAATAAATGGGAATAAAAGCCAGGAAAAAATCAAAATTACACCAGAATTCCTGATCTGGAACCAGGAAATTGGGATAAAAGTGAGGAAAAAATCAAAATTAAACCAGAATTCCTGATCTGGAACCAGGAAAAATCAAAATTAAAGCAGAATTCCTCATCTGGAACCAATAAATGGGAATAAAAATTAGGAAAAATCAAAATTAAAGCAGAATTCCTCCTTTGGAACCAGGAAATTGGGATAAAAATGAGGAAAAAAATCAAAATTAAACCAGAATTATTTTGTTTTCCTGGAAAAAACCCCAAAAATCAAGACAAGAGACCTCAGCAAAACCCAAATTTTTCCTTTCCCCCATCCAAACCCCCTGAAATTTTAATTTTCCAGGATTTTTGCCCGGAATTGTGGATTTTGCACCTCTGGAATTCACCTGCTCGTCACAGTCGGACTCCAGGTAAGAGGAATCCTTGCGCAGACAATTCTCGAAGCCGTGATCGTCGCTCTCGTTCAGGCACTCGCAGCCGGATTTGTTGATGAAAGGCAGCAAATCCATCTGAAAACAGAGAAAATTTAATGTTTTTAATTAAAATAAATCTCAAAATTATAATTTTTCATTTTTTCTGGAATGGAAAGGCAGAAAATCCATAGCATTTTAATAAAAATAAAGCTCAAAATTTCAATTTTTCATTTTTTATGCAATGGAAGGGCAGCAGATCCATCTGGGAACAGAGAATTTTTAGTATTTTTAATAAAAATAAATCTCAATATTTATATTTTTATTTTTTATGCAATGGAAATGCAGCAAATCCATCTAAAAACAGAGAAAATTTAGTATTTTTAATTAAAATAAATCTCAATATTTCATTTTTTCTGAAATGGAAGGGCAGGAAATCCATCTAAAAACAGAGAAATTTTAATATTTTTAATAAAAATAAATCTCAATATTTTAATTTTTCATTTTTTATGCAAGGCAAGAGCAGCAGATCCATAGCATTTTTAACATTTTTAATAAAAATAAATCTCAAAATTTCAATTTTTCATTTTTTATGCAATGGAAGGGCAGCAGATCCATCTGGGAACAGAGAAATTTTAATATTTTTAATTAAAATTAATCTCAAAATTTCAATATTTCAATTTTTTCTGCAATGGAAATGCAGCAAATCCATCTGAAAACAGAGAAATTTTACTATTTTTAATTAAAATAAAGCTCAAAATTATAATTTTTTATTTTTTTATGCAGTGGAAAAGCAGAAAATTCATATAATTTTTAATATTTTTAATATAAATTAAGCTCAAAATTTCAATTTTTCAATTTTTTCTGGAATGGAAATGCAGCAGATCCAAGTGGAAAGAGAATTTTCAACATTTTTAATAAAAATAAATCTCAATATTTCATTTTTTCTGAAATGGAAGGGCAGCAAATCCATCTGAAAACAGAGAAATTTTAATATTTTTAATAAAAATAAATCTCAATATTTCAATTTTTCATTTTTTCTGCAATGGAAGGGCAGCAAATCCATCTAAAAACAGAGAAATTTTAATATTTTTAATAAAAATAAATCTCAATATTTTAATTTTTCATTTTTTCTGCAATGGAAATGCAGCAAATCCATCTAAAAACAGAGAAAATTTAATATTTTTAATAAAAATTAAGCTCAAAATTTCAATTATTCAATTTTTTCTGGAATGCAAATGCAGCAAATCCACCTAAAAGCAGAGAAATTTTAATATTATTAATTAAAATAAAGCTCAAAATTATAATTTTTTAATTTTTTATGCAGTGGAAAGGCAGAAAATCCAAAGCATTTTAATATTTTTAATAAAAATTAATCTCAAAATTTCAATATTTCAATTTTTTCTGGAATGGAAATGCAGCAAATCCACCTAAAAGCAGAGAAATTTTAATATTATTAATTAAAATAAAGCTCAAAATTATGATTTTTTATTTTTTTATGCAGTGGAAAGGCAGAAAATCCAAAGCATTTTTAGTATTTTTAATAAAAATAAAGCTCAAAATTTCAATTTTTCATTTTTTTCTGGAATGGAAAGGCAGCAAATCCATCTAAAAACAGAGAAATTTTAATATTTTTAATTAAAATAAAGCTCAAAATTATAATTTTTTATTTTTTTTATGTAGTGGAAAGGCAGAAAATCCATAGCATTTTTAATATTTTTAATTAAAATAAATCTCAATATTTTAATTTTTCATTTTTTCTGCAATGGAAGGGCGGCAAATCCATCTGGGGACAGAGAATTTTTAATATTTTTAATCAAAATAAATC